>CM064517.1:16827956-16918438 GCA_032716605.1 Paralithodes platypus
AAACACTAATCCGCCGTAGTTTGAATCTACCGCGCAGAGCATTTAAAATCTGAGGAGCCTTCATCATGAGCGCACGCGACCTCACTCATGGCTTCAGTCATTATGAATTGGGTTCTCACTACGAAAAAACTTCGTAAAAAATAAAAAACCAAAAATAAAATAAGAATAATTATCCAATAAGCTTTCCATCATATCGTGGATGTACTTGTGTGGATCTTTGACCAGACGCTGATTCAGGCGTCATTCTTCCTTCACTGTCATATCAAGTAAACCAAAATCCTTAATACATCAACGAATGGGAAGGGGATGGTCAGGAGGGCCCCAGTCGTCAATGATTACGGGGCCACTACTAAATATTAGGTTTTCTTTATCTCCTTACAGGAGTCAAACCTATAATTTATTAGTGGCCCCTCCATCATTGACGAACATGCCTGATTTCTAAGACTGGAGGGGGACATTCGTAATCATATCATAACTCTAGAAAAGCAGATAATCAAACAACCACATAGTATTCTTACTTTTGTAAAAAAGAGATATTCGGGTGCATAAACTTTATACAGCCTAAATCTTCAAAAAGGTGTACAAGCAGGAGCGTGCTTCAAAGAAGCCTGCTTGAAAAAGGGTTAACTCTGAGACTCTGTGCACAGATCTGCTAGTTAAGAAGGCACCCCACTTAAAGTAAGTGGTGAAAACTAAAAACTTATAAGTTTACATATGCACATATAAACCCCCATTAACTAGTGGATATATTCCTAAAAATATAACCAAACATAAATGAATTCTTGTACATTCGTAGAAGTACTGAACTCGTGTACTTATGCAGAAGTAATTACTTCAAAAGTAAAAGTCGTAGTTGCAACTACCGAGATTTCTCAAAAATCTATTGCTTCACAGCCAAAGCTACTTACAACAAGAATTGTTGTAACACTACTATTGGCCTTTAGCACAATTTCCTGCAATGAATACTACAGAGAAATTTTATAATACAATGCCTACAACCAGTATCACAGCTCGTATGTTCCGAACACATACTCCGGAGGGGTCTAGGGTGTCCTATGTCACACTGACTGCACCCTCCCCCCCCCTTTTTCTTGAAATTAAACAAAACGTGACTAAAAGGGCCACCTAGACCCTCTGCTGTAAAGCTATACATGGCAAGGAAGGTTTGTCCAGAGCTACTGAAAGGTATCGAGGCAAAAACTCCTGATTAGAGGCCCACAACCGTGTGGACGTAATAACTTCCACCGAAAGATTATTAAGGAAACGTAAAGAGGCTGTCCCCTTGCGTAAATCGTGGGTCTTACCCACAACGCCGAGATTCTTCTCTTTAAAGTCCTCGACCAAGAGAGAAGCCAGTGTACGCTCCATCAAGCGTTCACCCGGACTTGCGACCCATAAAGCACCCTGGTGATTTAGAGGTGCCACTCTTAAATATTTGGTTAGAGCTTGCACTGGGCAAAAAAAGATGGTGCACCTTTCCCCTGTTTAACGCCGGCACCGTGAACTCAGAAAACACGTGTTCACTGTGCTCAATCTCGGCTATGAATCCTGGGGAAGGTGCAATGTGAATACACTCATGAAGCCTATCAAACCTGAGGCAATTAGGTGCGTTGCTCATCGCCGCCAGCTCAGATACCCTGTTCCCGGTAGCCAAAGCCATAAGGAATACTGCCCTTTTGTAAAATCTGCAGTCTTTGGTACATACGGGAACGAGAATAACGACGATGCTTTGTCCAGAGACCATGTAGGCCTGAGATGACGGGGAGGTGGGCGGAGTTTAAAACCTGCCCACATAAATCACTTTCAGATAAATGTTTCTGCATGAACAGATAAATTAAACAATAAACAACCAACGCCACCGAGGGCACAGTTTGTTTCCGAGACGGAAAAGCTTGCCAATGCGATTGAAACTGTCGCTTTGTAGACTGGGTATATTGATTCGTGAATACAGTAGGGTCTCACATAAAATGAGTTTATGGTCGATAAATGAGGGCGTTTTATGCGATTTCGTTTTATGCGATTTCGTTTTATGTGAACACAGCATTTTGGTGGCCCAATATCGTCAATGTTCACTGGAAGCGTAAATTTCCGTCAGGAGCGTACGATATTTTGTACGTTTTGTACGATATTTCGGCGTTTTATATGAAAGCGTACGATATTTTGTACGTTTTGTACGATATTTCGGCGCTCTATATGAAAACTCCTCGGATTTGCCCCACTTTGGCGGCGGACTCGTTTTATGTGATCACATTCGTTCTGATCGAAAATTAAATATTAATATTTTAGGTCGGTCGTTTTAATCGAGACTCGTTTTATGCGGGACCCTACTGTATCTTGGTCACGTCGCTACCATATGGTGCTAGCCACTTGGCCTCCTGAATGTCCAAAATGAACAAGTCCGCGAGGTTTCTAGGTTGCCAATTGTGTTCTAAGTGGAACAACCCGACCAGGAGTGACACTGGGTGCGGGCACCACGTGTTCAAATGCTGGTACCACACTGCGCCGGCCACAGGGGCGCGATTAGCGAGACTACGCCTCGCTAATCCTGTAGTTTGTTGACTACGTGGCACATTAGAGATCAGAGCGTCAGGTCCGCCCGCCGGCGTTATCGTCCGGCGGGTGAGGTACGACTGTGAGTATCGCCATACACCTTGGCTGTGGCTGTCCCTCGCTTGCGAGGGACACCCCCACCCCCACCCCCCATCACCTCCACCCCCACCCCCACCCCATCCTCGTGCAGCAGCACCCAACATACATCGTGCACATAACATTAACATTCTTCAAATGAACATAGATGGCATCAACACAAAGAAACACGAACTCTCACACTTCATCAAACAACACAACATACACATTGCCATCTTACAAGAAACAAAACTCCGCACAACACAAAAAAACACCCACATTTCATAATTTCACCACCATCAGACAAGACCGGGCTGTCGGCGGGGGCGGTGGACTCATCACCCTGGTACACAAAGAAATATCATACATAGTAACCAGTGTACAAACCAAATCACTCCTCCCCCCAAATGATAACACAACAGAAATACAGTCAATTAAAATACGCACTGGCAACAACTCCAACATAACCATCATAAACACATACATCCCTCCCCAAACATCCCCTACAGTACCAAATGAATACAGACCACACTTACAACACATCACAAACACCCCACACACCCCACACATCATCCTGGGTGGTGACTTCAACGCCAAGACGTCGGCCTGGTTTGTCGACAACCCCGACACAGACAGAGGGCTGGTACTACAATTCCAAACCGATAACCTCATCATCCTTAACGACATCCATCAAATATACCCATATTCCTCACCAAGCCCTCTATAACCCATCATCTCCAGACATCACCTTTTGCTCCCCAGAACTCGCCCCCACAACATCCTGGAGGGTGGTCAGAACCTTAGGCTCTGACCACCTCCCGATCATTATCACCACCAAAACCAGACTCACCCCAGCTAGCCACAAACACACATACACCAATTATAAAAGAGCTAACTGGGAAGCATTCACAAATGAGACAGAACAACACTTCACAACTCTAAACAGTACACCCATCACTAACATCAACAATGCTGTACAGATACTCAATAAAACTATCCAAAACGCTGACAAGAAACACATTCCAAGAGGTAACAGAAAAAGACACAACCCCAACTTCACACCAGAAATTCAAAACCTCATCAGACAACGCGACATACTGAAACACTCCCCAGCACCCCACACACAAGACATCACACAACAAATTCAAGCACTCAACACCCAAACTAACAACAAAATACAAGAACAACAAAAACTAAATTGGAATAACTTCCTACAAACACTTGATCACAAAACAAACCCCAAAAAACTCTACAAAACACTAAACAGCATCACACTTTCCAACAGCAACACAACACAATCACATGCTGCAATCACAACAACAGACTCTACTCCTTCATGTAAACAACAAGCAAACACTCTCATCAATCACTTTTCACATGTCAGCCACCTAAAACCTCACAAAGACGACCGACGTGTCATCTGACGTAAGAGACAATTCCCCACAGACCCTGACTATACACCCTTCACCAATCACCAGACAAAGCATATCATCAACAATCTCAAGCACTCACCCGCCTGTGGCTTAGACAACATAAGCAACATACACCTCAGACACCTGGGACCACAAGGCATACAAGCACTCACTAACATATCAAACTACAGCTATTCACACAACACAATACCAGACATTTGGAAGCATGGTATCATCATCACATTCCCCAAACCCAACAAAGACCCCACGCTACCCTCCTCGCACCGCCCCATCACACTCCTTTGCTCCCCCTCCAAAGTCATGGAACGCCTAGTATTACAACTAATTACACCTGACCTACCCCTAGCTCCAACACAACATGGCTTTAGGCCACTGCACTCCACAAACACTCTTCTCACAGACCTTACACAGAGATCTTTCGACGGCATCAACTCAGCTAGACCACCACACAGATCACTATTAGCCACACTCGACATTAGTAAAGCCTTCGATGCCATGGGCTCTCTGCGAGAGGGCTGGTTATCACACAGAGGCCCACGTCTCTTCAACAAACTCCCACGGCGAGTAAGAGACATGAGGGACATCTCGTTAGACAACTTCAAGAGGGCCCTAGATGTCGAACTGCAAAAAGTGCCAGACGAGCCCATCCTCGCAAGGGAGCAAGCTGTCGCTTCAAACAGTCTACTGCACCAAATCACCACCCATAACGAGGGGCGTCGCGCTCCTTGGTGCCGCTAGAGGAGCGGCGAACACATCCAAAGGTATTCCCCGCCACAACCTAACAAACAAAATCTACAACACAAACATGCACAACAACATAAAAAGGTGGCTGGCCAACTTCCTACCAGGCAGATGTGCACACGTATCTTTTGCCGGTCAGTCATCTAAAATCAGAAACATTCCAAACGGAGTCCCACAAGGATCCGTCCTATCGCCCGCACTCTTCAATCTGTACATGCACGATATAACCACCCAATACGCCCAAAATAAACTTAGCCTCCTATGCAGATGACATAACACTCACATGCACACACCATGACCCAAAAAGAGCAACAGATCTCCTTCAACCCTATCTCAACACACTACATGGCTGGTGCACTACAAACAGACTTAATCTAGCCCCAGCCAAATCCACCGCAACCCTGCTAACAAGTTGGACAGGAGAACACGAATACATCCCTCAACTCACCATAAACAACACCCCCCTAACACATACACATACACCCAAAATCCTAGGAGTAACATATGATACTCATATGACATTCAAACAGCACACCACAAACATTAAAAAGAAACTGACACCCAGACTTGCCCTCAGGTCACTTGCTCACACAAAATTTGGACACAACAAAGAAACTACCACCACAGTATATAAACAATACATAAGATCAGTGATGGAATACGCAAGCCCAGCCTGGGCTTCTAACCTAGCTGAAACACATCATAAGACCTTACAGACTATTCAAAACAAAGCCCTGAAGATCATTACAGGCTGCACAGCTACTGCACCCACAGATCACCTACATCAAGAAACCAAAATCCTCAAAGTCAAAGACCATCTGGACATGAGAGGCACTCAATTCCTGGCAGCAGCCTCCACAAACCAAGACCACCCACTAAACTACATGGCAACACACCCACAGACACCAAGAAATATCAAAACAACACCCAGCACATGGTATCACACACAATTATTGTCCTCTCTCCCTCCCTTCCCACCCCGAACCAACTTCCAGAAGCACATCCATACTCATATCTCTCACCGATCCATCCACTCACTCACAGACAACACGCAGCTGCATGCACGACCTCCCGAAATCCATCTTTCTGAATCCTCCCTTCCTCGCGAGGACAGAGTCCACCTGGCCAGGCTGAGATGCGGACACCATCCAGCTCTCCTGAGCTATCAGAAGAGACTGGATGACTCCGTTGTCGACGCCTGCCCGGGATGTAACACAGCACCCCATACCATTAAACACATCATAGAAGACTGCATTTCACACAACCACTTACGCCAACAACACAATCTACACTCAATGAGAGCTCTGTGGGAGAGCCCGATCGTGGCCATGGCCTTTCTCAGGGACTCGGGGCTGTTCGGCCAGGCAGCTTAGGGAACAACAACAACAACAACAACAACATATAAGCGGGAGGCCAATGGTTCCGATATTGTTGACCTATAAGGAACAATGTTCCTCCGGATACTATTCCTATTTTTAAGCCAAATATTGACTCGATATTATGAAGTTTTCTCACGCTCGTCGCATCGAGCGCGGAAGTGGCCAATAGGCTATAGCTCAGAGCCTCACTCTACTGAAAGTTACAGCACAAGAGATGGATTGGTATCTTCCTAGATATAAGTATTATATGAAGTTTTTCGGTGGATTTACTTCATTTGTCAATAGATAAGCTGGGGGCCAATGGTTCCGCTATTATCGAACTATAAGAAACACTGTTTCCTCCGGGTACTATCCCTATTATAAACCAAATATTGACAGTATATTAGGAGTTTTTCGAGGGATTTACTTAATTTTTCAATGAATAAGCTGGGGACCAATGGTTCCGCTATTATTGGACTATAAGGAACATCATTTCCTCCGGGTACGATCCCTATTGAAAACCAAATATTGAATGTATATTAGGAAATGGTTAGAGGGATTTCCTTCATTTTTCAATTTATAAGCGGGGTGCCAAGGGTTCCACTGTTGTTGAAGGATAAGGACCAATGCTTCCTCTGGGTACTATCCCTATTATAAGCCAAATATTGACTTTATAATTCGAATTTTTTCCATGGATTTACTTCATTATTCAATGCATAAGCGGGGGGCCAATGGTTCCGCTATTGTTGAACTACAGTAAAAGTCCGTTAATCCGACGACCGATGATTCGAATCTCCCAATAGTCCGAATTTTTCAATTTGAGGCCAAATCCGAATTCACCCGATGGTCCGAATTTCAAGAAGTCCCAAAGTCCCCTTTTTGAGGCATTAGGCCACTCAAATGACACATAATGGAGCACACACATATCATATGTTCATGAATTCACTTTAAAAGTTTACCATTGTCATTGTAGCCTATTATCTACTTCAAAACATTCAGATTAATGGTCAAAGGAAGCTACTGATATAATCGTAAACACCTTCGTCTTCTTCTTCTTCCACATCGTCTGCTAGAGAGTTTGTTTTGCTCTTGAACGCATCCTTGGGACGCTCCGATGCGCTACTGGCTTGCACCGCATTTTCTGCAAGCGCATTCAGTCTTGAGCTTGAAAACGCACCTTTGGACGTATTAGTCTTGAGCTTGAAAACGCACCTTTGGATGTTCCGATACGCTACTATTTATAGTTCAGTGATCGGAGCATCCCAAGGGTGCTTTCAAGACAACAAGACAAGGGTGCTTTCAATACAATATAATATAACAGAGCACGTCACAAAAGGAAAATCACAAAAGGAAAATTACAAGAACCTCTCAGGGAAGTGCCGTTGTTAAGGCATTACTTCCCGAACCACATCTGATCTTCAAGAGCAAGACAAACTCGCTAGTAGACGGAAGAAGAAGAAGACGTTTATATCAGCAGATTCCTTTGACCATTAATCTGAATGTTTTGAAGTAGTTAATAGGCTACAATGACAATGGTAAACTTTTGAAGTGATTTCATGAACATATGATATGTGTGTGTGCACCATTGTGTCATTTGGGTGGCCTAATGTCTCAATGTTTTCGTCATACACAGGTTCATAGGGGTAAAGTCCGATAATCCGAAAAATCCACTAATCCGAACGAGAGCCGGTCCGCTGCCCTTCGGATTAACGGAAGTTTACTGTATAAGGAACAATGTTTGCTTCGGTTCCTATCCCTATTATAAGCCAAACATTAACGTTATAGTAGGAAGAATTTCGTTGGATTTACTTCATTTTTCAATGTATATGCTGGGTGCCAGTAGTGTGGGCTATTATTGAACTATAAAGGAAGAGTTTCCTCCGGGTACTATCCCTATCATAAGCCAAATATTGAAATTATATTATGAAGTTTTTCGATGGCTTCACTTCATTTTTCAATATATAAGCCAGGTGCTAAAAGGTTCCTGCTTACTTATGTTATCACTTCTGACATGGAAATAGTTCGGAAACTTCGAGCCCTGGAGTCGGCGGGACTCCTGTGCCCCAGTGGGCTATTAGGGACAGATGAGGAGCAAAGCTTCCTCCGGATACTATCACTATTATAAACCCAATATTGAATTGATATACACGGACTAACCAATGGTGTCCGGGTACCCAACGGACCTCCGGTGACATTGATAATCTACTGATTATTATTATTATTATTATTCCATTGTTATAACTTAAGTTACTGCAAATTGCAATTACAGTCTCTCGAATTGAATTGAACTGAAATAGACCTTGACTCTTAGCTACGGTCCACTCTCTCCGGTTCCCTATTCCCGATCGGGTTGCTATGAAGGTCTTCGGGCTTCACCTCCATCTCCGGGTGCTGCCCAACGGCGTGTCTTTCCGGGTCAATGACAAACATCTTTCCCATAAGTTCTCAATTGAGGACAATGAATTTATATAAGAAATAGCAGATACGCTACTCTACTCTAACCTCTTTTACGGCATTCATATAGCCAATAGGCTATTCACCGCCAGGTGTTGCCCAACGTAATTTCTTGTTGAGTCGCTGTTAAAAGTCTTCACCTTGGGTTCTCAATGTAGAACCACGAATGAGAGAAAGGGGGGGGGGGGATACTCTAATCATATTAATGATAACCATCGACTATCCCACTCTAATCAATCTTTATATAAGATGCAGCTGATGTGCTACCCCGTTGTAACTTCTTTTACTGCATTCATATAGCCAACAGGCTACTCGGCATTCCATAGGCCTTATGCATGACGAGCCGGTACATGATTTTGTTCTTTGCTCTAGTATTATGTAACATTAATTCTTGGCCTGATGAGCAACAGCTCTCTCTTCTAATCGCCACGACCATTTTGCAAGGATGCCTTTTGGCACATTCCGTTCTTCACAAGAGATCAAAGATTTCTTACGGACACCTTATCCCGGTGCAAGTGCAAGTCAGTGGAACGGGCACTCACACAAGAAGCTTTCAGCAAGCGGATTCACCCCTACATTTCAGCCTAGTACCTCCCGGGAAGGGCCAACCTTTGGGGTGACACCTTATCCTGGGGCAAGAGTAGGCTACTCCAGTGGTATGGGCACTCAAACAGGAAGCTTTCGCCAAGCCGACTCTTCCTTCCCATCCACAAGTAAACCTTTTGGCATTCCACACATTAGCAAAGACCCCTCAATCTATAACCCGGTGGTCAATAACCCCGGCGCAGGGACTGGCTGCTTTTGCGGTCAATTCTCGCTATCGACGATTCCTTGAGACCTCTGGTGAACGCTTCGGAACTAGCACCAGAGCTACGACTGTAGATATCACTATACCAAACACCTATAAGATGTACAGTTTATCTCAAGGTTTGTGTGATTCTACACAATTTTCTTATACAGTATACGACTACACTACGTTCTTGTATAGTATAGTAATAAAGGGAAGGTCCATATGCAGCCGATAATGACTACAAACATAATTGTAAGCTGATTATAAACAATTATCAATTATTAATTGACAAAATTGGAAGGAAAATATCTGCTAACTTTGTATTGCATATATATGTTATGGGTGATTTTAAATATATAAAACAAAAGTATGCATAGGCCAAAGTATGTGTCAGCTACAGAACACAGGGTTGTCCATCTACCTGTTCCCTCCCCCAGGCACGACCCTCAGATGCACAATCAGACAAGGGTCTAGTGTGTCACTTTGCGCCAATTTGGCCCACACAAGAGGGATACAACCGCCTGAGCCTATAGTGCCCGTCTCCAGTGGAATTTCCAATCTCTCAATTCCTCTTGGACCAAGCTGGAAGCCTTCAGATTTCTCTAACTTTTGCATTATGGACGTTTTCCGGGCCAAATGGCTAAGAGCAAAATACGATCCTATCTTTCACCCTAAATCGAAGGCCTAATAGTCGGTAACCACTATCAGGCAATAGGCGTCAGACTGAAAGAGTTTTACTACCATGACTAAGTAAGAAGACAAAGGATTTTTCTTCTATAGTACAGTAAATAGTACGAGTTGTATGTACTGAATGAGTCTGGTTCTCCTTTCCGCCTTCGGAATCTCAAAAAAAAAAAAAAAAAAAGGGGGGGGGGGGATGTAGAACATAAATAAGTATACAAAACAAAGAGTTTTCTTCTATAAGGAATAAGTACGAGTTGTATGTACTGAAAAAGTATGAACAAATAGTTAATTTTTTGGTTTTTATACCAATGCAAGCAAGAAATGCGCTTGCTAACTTGTTGCACAGCTTCAGGAGCATTATAGTATGAGATGTTTTGACATTAAAGCATCCGTTCATACACATTTTTACATCTTGTTCTCCTCAACACATTTTAAGTTATGACTATTCTTCCATCTTTCCTTCTTTATGAGGCTTCCCAGTATACCCGCCTCTTCTTTCTCTAATACAGTAATTTGAATTTCTCCCGGTGTCAGCCTATCTGTTAATTGGTTCTCTCTGGATACGTTGAGCATCTGATGTCCCACCTCCAGTCGTGATATTCTAGGCTCTTCGTCATTGACGAAGGAACCAATACTAAATTACGGGTTTGACAACCCGTAGAGAAGGAAGGAAAACCTTCTATTTAGGAGTGGTTCCGTAGTCAATGACGCAAAGGTTCCCTCCCACCTTCCCCTTCCCATGCACATGCCCAACTTAATATAACATTTGAGGCAGATAAACACGCTAGAAAGTCTGGCATCACGTGCAAGGGAAGCATAACGACAGCACAGCTGGAAGGCTGAGGCACCGGGAGGTTTGAAATTATAGATTCTTCTTTAAATTTTATTTCTAGTGGTATTCATTTTCAATGATGAGCCCTTGGTTGTTGTTGTTCCCCAAGCTGCCTGGCCGAACAGCCCCAGGCCCCGAGTAAGGCCAAGGCCATAAACGAGCGCCCCCACAGAACCCTCCCTGCCGACCACAATAAAGCCTGGGTGACCGAAGCCACTCCATGGCGGGGAGCTGAGAGGGTGCGTAAACGCCCGGGAAACCAAAGCCCCGCCCAGGGCCCTGTGCCCCTCAGCAATTATGAAGAGAAAGTTGAGGGGCAAGGGAATAATGTGACGCTTTAGCTTCCAATCTTGGTAGATTGGGAGGTCAATCCACGGAAGAGACGCCGTCACTTGAGATCTAGAAAATATATAAGTAAAAGGAACAGTCAGAGTAAGCTATGGGTATGGCAGAGATCGCTCAGGTCTCACTCTGATAGACCAGCCCATCACCTGAGCCCTTGGTAAGATTTAATGGGTATTAACCAAGGATTGTTTTTATGCTATATACGCAACGGTTGTGATAAGAACTCTGGGGAATCCCGAATGGGTCCCGGAATCTCAGCCTATATATAGTATAGGCTCTTCGTCATTGACTACGGAACCACTCCTAAATAGAAGGTTTTCCTTCCTTCCCTACGGGTTGTCAAACCCGTAGTATTAATATGTGTACAGTTGTTGTAGTAGCCTCAAGATGCTTTTTTATGGGAATCCCACAGCACCCAGGTAGTCCACCACCTCTCTCGGGTGGGTCCAGAGATCTCTAAGTGAGGCGAGGTTGAAGTTGTGTACGGTATGTGTGGGGCAAGTGTTGGGTGGAGTATTAAGTCTTTCAGTGTGGATGACATCTTATTCATTTATTCTGGCTACCATTAGATGATTTTATTCAGTATAAGAAGGATCTTTAGCAATAATTGAAAGCCTACACACCATCTCAATTAACCCTTTTACTGGGGGAGGGCTGGTCCTGGCATCCTTTATCATACCTTAACCGTTTCTCTCTGTCTCTTTTCCTGTCCTACTTTTCCTTCTAGGTGCTGGCGAAATTGCCCGATTGGGTGGCACTGCAATGGGGGCTACGGATGGTGGGGGCATTGGCACGGGGGTGCAAGCCTGTGGGCTTATGATCCTCTTCCCCACTGACCTCTCAGAGACACATATCTCACCCTGGCCCCTTTGGGAGCCCGAGCATCTGGATGGCTTCGGTCTACCAGACTCGGGACTGCTCGGCCAGACAGTCTTGGGAACTACAACAACAACCCTTTTACTTCCACAGATCCTTCCTGAACTCCATAAAAGCATAATATAACTAGAATAACCAAAAAGATACGCTACCCGTACTGAAAGTGTTGTGTGTTGTTGGTGGGATGTTGACAGCGTGGACAAGAAAGGTCTCATACATATCCTTGTAAAGTACTGTAGTAGTAGTAGTAATCGTTCCCTAGGCTGCCTGGCCGAACAGCTCCCAAGCTCCTAAGCAAGGCCACGGCCGAGACCAGGTTTTCCCACAAAGTTCTCAAGGAGTGTGTGTTATGTTGTTGGCGTAATGGTTGTGTGTTATACAGTCTTCCATAATGTGTTTGATAGTGTGCAGTGTTGTGTAACAACATGCACAGGTGTCCTGGACGGAGTCGTCCAGCCTCTTCTGAAAACTCAGAAGGGCTGGATGGTGCCCACATCGCAGCCTAGCCAGGTGGATTCTGTCCTCACAGAAAAGGAAGGTTTCTGAGGGATGGACTTTGGGGGGCCATGCATGTAGCTGGGTGTTGTCTTTGAGTGACTGGATTGATCGGTAGGTGATATGAGTATGGATATGCTTCTCCCAGGGACACAATCCTGTACAGTACATTACAGTATATTAATATGTGTCTCTTCTCAACAGGAACAAGTTGACCTGGCAGTCCTGAGGTCACTGGATGTGTTCACTGATAACATCAAGGGCAACAACCTCTTTGACAAGTAGGTATATAAGATTATATTTTTTTAAATATAATTGTTAATTCGCTTTATGACTTTAATTTACTATACAGTATATTGTATTCAATAGTACTGTATGTACAGTAATTCCTTACTTAATGTTATAGTTATGTTCCTAAAATCAAGACTTTAAATGCAACAACTTTGAGTGAATCAATAATTTTCTGTTATTTTTATGTGATTATACATTGTTTTTGTCACATTTACAACTTAATAATGAAGTACAGTATAGCAACTTTTAAGTTAATTTTGTTCTCTGATTAACCCTGTCCTGTTATAAGGACACCGCGGTAGTTGGGCAGGATCCCGGGTGTCCTTATAACAGGCAGTAAGCTTGAAAGCCTATTCAGCTTGGTCTGAACGCCGTGCGTCCGACGCATGTAAACAAAGCCGGTCATTGCGTCACCACACCTCCGAAAATAAGAAGGAGACGTCGGATCAATGTTGTTGTTGTATGGTATGACGAAATTAGTGTCTGAAAAGCTCCGAGATACGGTAGCCTAGGCCTAGACGTTTTTCGGCCAAATTGCCCGGGTACCTGACACTGTCCTTAGGAGGACGACCCCGGGTCAGAAGGGTTAATGAACATTGTATCAATGGAACAACTTAAAATTACGCGATTGTAAATGAGGAGTGCCTGTACAGCAAAGCTAATTAACTTTGGACCCTTGACTTTTGGACTACAATAGGTATCTGGTCCGGACTTAACTTGTTCTTTAGAACTTTATCCAATATTGTGAGCTAAATGTCTGAACACATGGCAAAAGTACTCAATTTGGACATTGCCTTGGTCTTTCGGATTTTAATTTAGTCATGAATAAAATCTGAATGATAGAAGTGTATGTTAAAATGAACTCCGATAAGTTGACAGACTGAATAAAAATACCATTTGAGGAGGAGCACTTAATGGCGTTTGGCAGTGACTATCTGCGAAACGTCAATAAAGTGCTCCTCGAATGGTGCATTTATTCCCAGAAGTATGCATCTAAAACGCTAAGGGGATTCACATTTCCAGGCAGGGTCTTCCCCCAATTAATCTGAAAGAGAGGGATTTTATTTTAACCCTTTAATTGTGGCACTCAAAGATCCACATAGCTCTACTCATGTGTTTACTATTAATTACATAATTTAATTAATATGATACACTGGGCATATGAGGCATAAATATTAATGTTTAGACTCACTCTTCACATGAGAAGCAAGAACATAATGCATCAATATCACACAATAGTAATTTATTTTCAGTTTATTTATTGTATTTTTTTCTTGAACTAACCTGAAATGATATGGTTGCAATGAAAGGGTCAATAAGATGGTTAGAAAATGAATTGTTACCATATTAATTACTCGGCTATTACAATCTTTTAATGCCAAATACAGTACTGTACATGTATGTTAATATTTGTGAAAAAGCTGGTTTGATAATCAGTGTTGGTCCTGGTCAAACTTAATCAATTTTATTGTACAAAACAGTTATTTGGTTCATAAAAGTTCAGTACTGTATATACCGGTACTGTAGAATTGAACTTAAATACTAAGTTTTCAGTAGTTTCTTTAATTTGAACCCTGTAGATATTGATGTTAGCCGTAACAGATCTAACTATGTAAACTCCTTGAAAGCTTTCTCATTTTTGCCTCCATGAAGTTAGGCATTGAGATACATTGGCTGTGGCCAGCATTGGAATCTCCATGGTTCCAATGAAAGGTTCCTTGGGGGTACATTGTATGCAATTAAAGCAGCTAATTTTCTCTGCTTTTCTGCATTCCCAGGTTAACGGGTGTCCTTCCTATCGATGTTGTTTACACATGGGTGAACGGCACAGACCCCAAGTTGCTGCGAGGGTTAAGAGAGGTGACTGGAGGAACCAACTTACCCTGTCCTCTCTCACATTGTCTACCAGCACCATACCTCACTTTGTTGTAAGTACCTTGGCTTTTTATACCTATCAATTATGATGTAAAACTTGCAAAATAAACAATCCAAAACAGGGACGACACAATATAAAGGCAAAAGAACTTATCAAAATCGCTGTGTAAATAACGCTTTAGCAAAATATAATTTTGAAATAAAAGAACATAAAACCAATACATTACTGTAGCCTACTACATAAGCAAGCTAATCTGTTTCCCAAGCAAACAAATCGCGCATATTTCAACGTACTCTCGTCATGTTCAAGGATGTAGTCAATTTGGGAAGTTCAGGACATTCTATTAAATTTTACTAAATTTTGTACAAATAAAGAAACTACAATTACAATTTATATACACATACATACATCAAATTTTAAGACTGAGTGCTCCACACATACGTGCACTTTCAGTCTCTTGTCCTAATGGCGGCGTTCCAGGCAACCCTGTTAAGGGCTGCTTCACTTGTCAAGTTTTTGGATTTGAGATCGGCACGTATAGTCCGATCCCAGGTCTTCCTCGGTCCACCCCTTGGTGCAGCTCCCTCCACAATCACAGACCTGCATTTTTTCACCCAATTTTGTTCATCCATTCTCTCCACATGTCCATACCATCCCAGTCTACTTGTACGCATCACCTCGCTAATACTCTTTATACCTAAACGTATCCTCAGCTCAACATTTGTTATTCTATCCTGCAGCCTGGCCCCACACATCCATCTCACCATTATCATCTCATTACGTTCCATTCTGTTGACATCCTCTACTTTAACGGCCCATGTTTCTGAGGCATACGTCATTGCACTTCTAACACATGAGGCATACACCTTTCCCTTCAGGTGGAGAGGCATTCTTTTCATGGTTAGAATTGGCAGCAGTTCTCTGAACTTCCCCCACCCACACCTAATTCTAGCGACAGTGGCAGCCTCGGCCCCACCACCGGCAGAGATGGTATCTCCTAGGTAAAAAAATTTGTCCACTCATTTCCAAAATTCACAGCCACAGGATCATCACTTAACACAAGCTCGCCTTTGCACACTACGCACTAAAATTTCTCTATTTCTGACTTATCCTTCGGCAGGGGTCCCTTTATTCTACTACAGTACAGCGCTTATTCCCATGGTGCACCCAGCGTCGACAGATGCTACATTGAATCGAGTTAACGCCCACACCCTTTCCACACACTGCACATAACTAAACTAACATTCCTAACTATGACTAAAATCAAAGAAAATAAACGTAAGTCCGATGAAACAAAACCGCACAGGACAATGACAAATGCCCCCCACAAACTCAGACTTGCTAGTGTGAATGTTGGTAGTTTGAATCTGCGTGCGAATGAAGTGGTTGAGATGTGTGAGAGGAGGCGAGTGGACATCTGCTGTACCCAGGAAACACTCTGGAAGAGGCATGGGGTACAGTGGATTGTCGGAAGGAGGAAAAGATATAGGATATACTGGATGGGTGTGGAGACTGATAAAGCGAAAGGAGGAGTGGGTGTTCTGGTGGCTGAAGAGCTGGCGGAAAGTGTGCTTCAGATTACGAGAGTTAGTGAAAGGCTGATTGTTTTGAAGTTGAAAGTTGGTGAAAGAATTCTGAATGTGATATCTGCATATGCCCCACAGGCTGGTTTACAGAAAGAGATAAAAGAGGACTTCTGGAATGACACCGTCAGTGTCATTTCAGGCCTCTCGGAGAACGAAATAACTATCGTGGGGGGGGACCTCAATGGTCACGTGGGAGCATCTGCAGATGGATACGAGGGGGTACATGGAGGAATTGGTTACGGAAGGAGAAATCTAGAAGGCGAATATATATTGGAGTCCTGCGTTGCACTCAACATGGTTGTGTGTAACACAAAGTTCAAGAAAAGACAGAGCCACCTGATCACATATAACTCTGGGGTCTCCAGTAGCCAGATAGATTACTTCTTGGTTAACAGGAAAGACTGGAAACTAGTTCGAGATGTAAAGGTCATCCCGAGCGAAGAATGTATCCCCCAGCATAAGCTACTTGTGTGCGACATGAGCTTATACAGAGATCCTAAGCGCAAGAAGGTTTACATACCCAAAAGGAAAGTGTGGCTGCTGAAGGACAAGGAAGTTAGGGATAGGTTTCATAATGAACTGGAGGAAATGAATAGAAATAAGGAAGCTAGGCCTAACGATGTAAATAGCCAATGGAACTTTCTTAAGCATAGCCTTATCGCTGCCACTGACAAAGTCTGTGGGAAAACAAAGGGTCACCCCAGGAATAAGACCTCTTGGTGGTGGAACGATGAGGTAGAACATGCTGTGAAAGAGAAAAGGAGATGCTTCAAAGCATGGAAGAAAGGAGGCAGCAGGGAGGAATACCAGGCAGCTAAACGAACTGCCAAAAGAGTTATTTACAATGCTAAAAATCGCATTAAGGACCTGGTCCTCGAACAAGTGTGTAACACTGACAATCCCAATGGGATCTTCAACCTAGCTAGGCGAGTTAAAAATGACAGTAGGGATATTATAGGTGAACAGTGTGTTAGAGATGATAATGGGAAGATTGTGTATGCAGAAAATGAAATCAGAGAAGCATGGAAGGTACACTATGAACGATTGCTAAATGTAGAGTTTGAATGGGATAAGGAACAGCTTAGTATCGAAAAACCAATATCTGGGCCCCCTCCTTTGATAGCACCAGCTGTAGTGAGCGACGCAATCAATAAAATGAAGGACGGTAAAGCTCCAGGTTGCTCCGACATTGTCGCTGAGATGATAAAAGCCTCAGGGGAGATTGGTGTAAACTTAGTCACTGAGTTGATAAACACCATTATTAAAGATGAGAAAATCCCAGAGGATTGGCTCAAAAGTGTAATAGTAAATATATACAAAGGAAAAGGGGATGCGCTAGATAGAGGAAATTATAGGGGCCTGAAAATGCTTGACCAAATCATGAAGGTCTGTGAGAGAGTCCTTGAGGGTTTGATCAGGCAAAGCATCTCTATTGATGATATGCAGTTTGGTTTTATGCCAGGACGTGGTACAACCGATGCTATCTTCATAGTCAGGCAGATACAGGAAAGATACCTACTAAAAGGCAGGGATCTTTACTTTGTGTTTGTGGACCTGGAGAAGGCCTTTGATAGGGTACCTAGAGATGTTGTACAGTGGGCTATGAGGAAACTTGGTGTGGAAGAGTGGCTGGTGCGTGTGATAATGAAGATGTATGAGGATTCGCGAAGTTCGGTGAGGGTGAAAGGTGTACTGGGTGATGAATTCGCAGTCCGTGTTGGAGTCCATCAGGGTTCAGTGTTAAGCCCCCTCCTCTTTATTATGGTCTTGGAGGCGCTGTCTAGAGTTTTTAGAGGCGGACTCCCGTTGGAACTGTTTTATGCAGACGATTTAGTCCTAATAGCTGACAGTATGCAGGATGCTGAGGCCAAATTCAGAAAGTGGAGAGAGGGCATGGCGAGCAAGGGTTTAAGAGTCAATATTAACAAAACCAAGGTTATGCATTGTAGTTTGAGACGAGGCAATGTGGAAAAGAGCGGTGCATACCCATGTGCAGTGTGTGGAAAGGGAGTGGGCGTTAACTCAATTCAATGTAGCATCTGTCGATGTTGGGTACACCATGGGAGTAAGCGCTGTAGTAGAATAAAGGGGCCCCTGCCGAAGGATAAGTCAGAAATAGAGAAATTTGAGTGCGTAGTGTGCAAAGGCGAGCTTGTGTTAAGTGATGATCCTGTGGCTGTGAATTTTGGAAATGAGTCTTTGGAGCTGGTGAACAAGTTTTGTTACCTAGGAGATACCATCTCTGCCGGTGGTGGGGCCGAGGCTGCCACTGTTGCTAGAATTAGGTGTGGCTGGGGGAAGTTCAGAGAATTGATGCCAATCCTGACCATGAAAAGAATGCCTCTCCCCCTGAAGGGAAAGGTGTATGCCTCATGTGTTAGAAGTGCAATGACGTATGCCTCAGAAACATGGGCCGTTAAAGTAGAGGATGTCAACAGAATGGAGCGTAATGAGATGAGAATGGTGAGATGGATGTGTGGGGCCAGGCTACAGGATAGAATAACAAATGTTGAGCTGAGGAGACGTTTAGGTATAAAGAGTATTAGCGAGGTGATGCGTACAAGTAGACTGGGATGGTATGGACATGTGGAGAGAATGGATGAACAAAATTGGGTGACAAAATGCAGGTCTGTGATTGTGGAGGGAGCTGTACCAAGGGGTGGACCGAGGAAGACCTGGGATCGGACTATACGCGCCGATCTCAAATCCAAGAACTTGACAAGTGAAGCAGCCCTTAACAGGGTTGCCTGGAACGCCGCCATTAGGACAAGAGACTGAAACTGCACTTATGTGTGGAACACTCAGTCTTAAAATGTTATGTATGTATGTATGTACATGGGTGTGCACCGCTCTTTTCCACATTGCCTCGTCTCAATCTACAATGCATAACCTTGGTTTGGTTAACCCGGTAACTGCAGGGAGACTCTTAAGAGTTCCCCCGGCGGACTGCGGGGAGACTCTTATGAGTGAGTGAAAAAAAAAAATCAACTTTTGACATCGATTTTTTTTTTTTTTTTTTTTTTTTGTTGGCCCCTGGGCCATGCAAAATCTCAGTCCTCTACCTCCCCTCCTTCCCCACTTTCCTCCTCTCCTTCAGTTATCCCCTATTTTCCCTGTTATTCCCATATTCTGAGGTATATTTTCGTGCTAACATTAGCGAGTTGCAAGCAGGGTGTTGGCATCACTGATGGCAAGCGAGTGCAAGAGAGAGAGAGAGAGTATCGATCGACTGTGTCTCAGTGGCCTTGGGGGAAATTGGCGGGAAAGCAGCTTGCCTCACCCATACATTATACAACTCGCGGGCTATATCTCCGATTTTGACCATCCAAACGCTGTTTTCACTCGTTTTATTGTTGTTTCAGGTTAATACCTTTATAATCAACCCATAATAGGCACATATGGATAAGTATTAATGCTATTAATGGCACAATGAATATTTTAGTGACGGAAACACCTCAAATACGTCAGCACAGGGGGACGTTTCCAATTACCCCCATGCGCACTTCAGAGGTTAATATTGACTCTTAAGCCCTTGCTCGCCATGCCCTCTCTCCATCTTCTGAATTTGGCCTCAGCATCTTGCATATTGTCAGCTATTAGGACTAAATTGTCTGCATAAAACAGTTCCAACGGGAGTCCGCCTCTAAAAACTCTAGACAGTGCCTCCAGGAATATAATAAAGAGGAGGGGGCTTAACACTGAACCCTGATGGACTCCAACACGGACTGCGAACTCATCACTCAGTACACCCTTCAACCTCACCGCACTTCGCGAATCCTCATACATCTTCATTATCACACGCACTAGCCACTCTTCCACACCAAGTTTCCTCTTAGCCCACTGCACAACATCTCTAAGCACCCTGTCAAAGGCTCCAGGTCTACAAACACCAAGTAAAGATCCCTACCTTTTAGCAAATATCTTTCCTGTATCTGCCTGACTATGAAGATAGCATCGGTTTTACCACGTCCTGGCATGAAACCAAACTGCATATCATCAATGGAGATGCTTTGCCTGATCAAACCCTCAAAGACTCTCTCACAGACCTTCATGATTTGGTCAGGCATTTTCAGGCCCCTATAATTACCTCTATCTAGCGCATACCATTTTCCTTTGTATATACAGGTATTTACTATTACACTTTTGTGCCACTCCTCTGAGATTTTCTCATCTTTAATAATGGTGTTTATCAACTCAGTGACTAAGTTGACACCAGTCTCCCCTGAGGCTTTTATCATCTCATTGACAATGTCAGAGCACCCTGGAGCTTTACCGTCCTTCATTTTATTGATTGCGTTGCTGACTACAGCTGGTGCTATCAAAGGAGGGGGTCCAGATTATAGGTTTGATTCCCGAAAAGGGAAGTAGAGAAAACCTAATATTTAGTAGGGGCCCCGGAATCATTGACGATGTTGCCTATTAGTATAATAGTCTCCATTCAACACCACGTCGGTCGTTCGAATCAACTGCCGCGAGGAAGAAAAAGAGTCATCTTCATAAGTGCAACGCTACTTCTCTTATGGTGTCGTCATAGATCGGGTACCCACTACGAAAAAACTTTCGTAAAAAATAAGAGAGTAAAAAAGGAAAAATTTAAACACTTAACCCTCCAGACTCGGAAGGGCTCTTGAACGCCCATAAAAAACACACCCGAGCTACCCGGAAGGGCTCTTAAAGACCCATGAGCTCAAAGCCTGTAAGCTTGGTGTGCGAGGCGTCGGTCCGACGCATGTAAACAACAGCCGGCTGGACCGACGCCCTGCATCTCCGGCCACAAGAAGGAGTGCGTCGCTTGTTCGTGTGTGCCTGTATGTTATTGTGAAGTATCGAAAAGTAGTGTAAAGTGGCTGTTTTTGCCATAAAGTTATCTCCAATGAAATCATCATCACAACTGAACGAGTTGACTTAGAGAGCTCTACTTAACGCCATTCTACAGGTATGAAACACATCTACGCTTGGGGATGTGCGGGAATGCGGAAGCAGTCAGAATAACAAAGATACGGTAGCCTAGGCGTAGACGTTTTTCGGCCAAAACACCCGGGTTTCGGTATGGAATACATAGCCGGGGCTGGAGGGTTAAACACTGTTATCAACTAGCTTCCCACATTCGGTGGATTTTCTTGTGTTGTGGCTTCTTACCGTCTCTCGCCAAGCGCACAATTCGTCCTTCACTGATATATCAAGATAAAAAACCTCAAAATATCACGCGAATGGGAAGGGGATGGCTGGGAGGGCCCTCATCGTCAATGATTCCGGGGCCCCTACTAAATATTAGGTTTTCTCTACTTCCCTTCGGGAATCAAACCTATAATTAAATAGTGGCCCCTTCATCATTGACGATGTTGCCTGAATTCCAAGACTGGAGGGGGACATTCGCAATAATATCGTATCCTCAGTAACCGCAGGGCGTAAGTCAAGAATCTTCAAAACAGGAAAAGTATTGTATTGTTGTATGGATACAATATAAAAGATATAAAAATATGAAAGAGTTTGAGCAGTGCATTGCTTCAAAGAAGCCTGCTCCAACAACTAGTCCTCTTACATGAGGTCTATCTATCTATCTATCTATTGCCTGACGCCGTGATCCCCGAAGGGGTGGCCACGAACGAACCGCCCCCATGCACCTCTGTCCCCAGTCAGTCGACGCCCCTCCCCCCAACCAGCACCGCCTTCGTTCATGTACTTCCTCACTCCATCCTTCCACCTCTCATCCGGTCTACCTCTCCCTCTCTGTCCATCCACCTCGCTCTCGTACACCCTCTTAGTCATTCTCTCGCTTTCCATACATGAGGTGTTTGTTGTAATTCGTGATACCTAGAGTTAATACAAAAACCCCTCATCACTTTAACCCGGAACCTGGGCTGAGCTCAGCTTGTTCCTTGGGTCCATCTATTGAGTCACTTCGACCAATACCAATGCTTCCCAATCTAGTGCAAACTAGCATAGAAACCTTAATTTTACATTTACAATTAGTGTAAACAATTTTTATTATTCATAAAATACATGAGCTTTAAATAAGCTTTCAAAAACATATAATGATTAAACTAGTTCTAATAACTAAAAAAAAAATTCCCTCGAGCTTCTAGCTCGTACACATATACTTGGGCTTGGCCCGGCGTAAGCCATGCCTAGCTTGCCCTGCATGAACTTGTAATCCTGCAGAAGGGGGGTTCTCCTTATGTACTGGGATCCACATATCCTCCCCCCCCCCTTTTTCTAAAGTCAAAATGGGCGTACACATCAAAGTACTAGTGCCTAACGTCTGGAATACAAGTAGAAAAACAAAAAGAGAGAGTGCCTTCATTCGGATCTCGAGGAAAAGAGGTTGGGAATAACTGAAAACCGAATTTCTAATAGAGATAATTACATGCAATTAATTTCTGCAAAGAGGGCACTTTCGCTGATCACCACCGACTCCAGCCAAAGTGGCTTAGAGTAAAGACAATGTATGTACATAGATTAAACTTCATAGCACCAGATAATCAGCCGGCTATGCCAGATTGTCCGCCGGGGGAGGGGAGATGCCATAAAGTGTTTCTAGCTTAAGAGGATCACGCAAGACCCATGCAACCACTTGGACGGGAGCCATGATTGGCCTTGACCATGTCCCCTCCACCAGTGTCCGAGACCGGACATGCAAGATCATTTTGAACTTAAACCTGGACAACTTAAATAAACCATTTACTACCACTTTGAGTCAGAGATAGCTCAGGGTCAGCGCAGCTGGCCAAACTGTATTAAGGATTGAAAGCCTCTAGTCTAAGCCGGCAGAAAGCAGGAGTAACCAGTGAACCGAAAAGGAATTGAAAGTGACTCCGGTTGCCCCTCGTTAATGTCATTGTAGAAACTACAGAGAGGGGGGGGAGCTGACATGTTTGGAAAGCTGTTGGCGAGACTGACAGCAGGTCAGAGAGAGCCCTATCAAACGTGAGGACTGCTACCATCGCTTAATTTGTCTGGAGTTCTACTGAAGTATGAAATTTTGATTGGCTGAATGCCTTAGCCTCAGTCAGCTCGACCTAAGCCGTCATGGTCCACATGCATGAGGAGAACGTGGTAGTAATAAGTGGTGAATTATAAATTTTGAAGAAACTGAATTGAAAACAAAGGGATACGAGCATCCATTATGGTTTGAATCTGTCAGCCGGGGACCGAAGGGAGAATGAGTATCACACTAAAAAACTGGGGGTGGGGGGGGGGGGTAAGTAGAATAACTTTTCCGTCCCCGAGTGAGTGTCATTAGAGCATGGGCCTGCTGCTGAGCTGCCCCTGACTCGAGTAAGTGGGCTACATTAAAAAATCATTCCGTTACGTCGGCACAACTCGATTCAGCATAAGGAGAGAGGCAAAATCCCCTGTAATAGTGTCGAGTGAACCTACCTGCCGGGACGAAACTTTTCCTCTGACGGCGGGAACTTATCCAGAAAGGGCAAGACCCGGCATAGCCTAAGATACCTAAAAAAAAAAACATTTTAACTCAGAGAGAACCAATACTTGTTCGTGTTGCGCCGCACGTAACGTACACTGGGGACACCCTGGGGAATTGACAAGTGTAACTGAAGGAAAAAAGCCCCAGAGGCGTAGCTGCCCCCAACGAGAGCAGCACACATATTCGCTGAACAGTAATACATCCTACCGAAGATCCGGGATAGCCGCCTGCCGGCGGACGGTTGTATTTGATCATAATTTTGAGGTGAAGTCAATGTTAGTGAAAAGCCTTTTCCTTGTGTGTCCGCCTTGGGGTTGTTGTTGTTGTTGTTCCCTAAGCTGCCTGGCCGAACAGCCCCGAGTCCTTAAGGAAGGCCATGGCCACGGTCGGGCTGTCCCACAGAGCTCTCAAATAGTGTAAATTGTGTTGTTGGCGTAAGTGGTTGTGTGAAATGCAGTCTTCTATGATGTGCAAAATGCAGTCTTCTATATTTATGGTTTTATGGTATGGGGTGCTGTGTTACAACCCGGGCAGGTGTTGACGACGGAGTCATCCAGTCTCTTCTGATAGCTCAGAAGAGCTGGATGGTGTCCGCATCTCAGCCTGGCCAGGTGGACTCTGTCCTCGCGAGGAAGGGAGGATTCAGAAGGATGGATTTCGGGAGGTCGTGCTTGCAGCTGCGTGTTGTCTATGAGTGAGTGGATGGCCTTGGGGTTAGCGGTGTTGGCATACCTCCCCTGGACTGGCGATCACGTGCCTACTAGGTTTCGTTGTATCCCATCCCTTATCCAGAAGGTGGTATCATTCTGTATACAGCGCCGGGTGAGGCAGAGCTTCGCGACTCGTTTCCCGGCGTGTGCTTGCGTGTACCGGCGCAGTCCGGTTGTGCAGAAGACATAGGGTGGCGCTGTCAACCCTTGGGAACAAACACTAATTCCAACCTCGGAACCCTATTGCACTAGCACGGCTGAGGGAGAGAGGAGGACGTAGGGTGGTAGAAAAAGACTGCTACTATTAGCTCTCTAAAATCTGTAGCCTTGTAGCTGGGGCGTTGACCAACTGTCCGCCGGCAGCTGCACCAGTAGGGGAGACTTATTGCGGGGTCTCTGCATTAAATTTAAACATCACCTTAACATTCCCTTCTCTCGCTACCGCCAGACGCTGCAGACGCTCTGTCAACGCTCTCACGATATCGATCATAATTTGAGTATTAACTACTCATCCTCTTCATTCTTGTGCATGAAAGGTGGTTAAGAGCACGTTTAACCATCCTGTAGCTTAGTAAGTAACACTGCACGATATTTCGCTGTGTATTGACTGATAAACTTTGTGTTTATCACAAGACTCCTGCTCGGACAGGGCGCCACTAGCGCCATCTATTGTTTTGTTTTGTTTTGTTTTGTAAACAAACGCTCTCTTACTATTTTATATCAAATCGTAGCCCCTAATTTTACCCATTACCTACTGTAGTAAGCATCTATTTAACTGCCTTGTATGTAAGTAAAGCTTTGCATATTAATTTGCTAATAAACAATATTGTTTACTAACTAACCTGCCTACAGGGACTAACGCCGACGCCATTTTGTAAACAAACTTTTTGGGGGGATTATACATATTAAATTCCAGCCAATTTTGTACCATATCTAATTACAGCTAATTAAGGTGGTAGATGATTGGATGCAAATTCTAGAAGATGGTGATGTAATAGACGTGGTATATTGCGATTTTATGAAGGCCTTCGATAAGGTCCCACATAAAAGGTTAATAGAGAAAGTTAGAAGCTATAATATAGGGGAGAAATGTGTGAAATGGATAGAAGCCTTCCTGAAAGATCGGAGACAGAGGGTATTGGTGAATGGAATAGGCTCGGGGTGGAGGGAAATTACAAGTGGGGTACCTCAGGGATCTGTGTTGAGACCACTGCTGTTCGTTATATTTATCAACGACTTGCCTGAAGTTATAACTAATGGAAGTGAGGTATACCTGTATGCGGATGACACTAAACTGTATAGAAGAGTGAGGAGTAAGGAAGATATGGGTTTGCTTCAAGGAGATGTGGAGGGCATGAAGGGATGGTCTGAGCATTGGTTAATGCCTTTTCATCCAAAAAAATGCAAGTACATGCGGATTGGGACCAGCAAGATAGACAAGGTAGGATACAGTATGTATGAAGCGATGGTGGAAGTGAGTGCAGAAAAGGATATAGGAGTAGTGATAGACAATAAGTTAAATTTCTCAGAACATTTAGCGGAAAAGATAAACAAAGCCAATAGAATTGTAGGGCTGATAAGGAGGACATTTGTGTCACTTGACGAAGAAATCTTCAGGAATCTATATACAGCGCTGGTTAGGCCGCACCTGGAATATGCAAACCAGGTGTGGGCTCCATATATGGTAAAGGATATAGAAGCAGTGGAGAAAGTGCAGAGGAGAGCTAGCAAGCTGGTACCAACGTTGAAGAACGCGGGCTATGAGCAGAGGTTGAGGACACTGGGACTTCCGACACTGGCATATAGGAGAAACAGAGGGGATATGATAGAGACTTTTAAGATAGTGTCAGGAAAGTACGATGAGGATGTGTGTGAAGGTATCTTCTTGATGCGGGAGGGAACAAGAACGAGAGGACACTCTAAGAAAATTTACGAAGAAAGAAATAGGCTTGAGAAGGCGAAGAACTCATTTTGTGATAGAGTGGTAAATGAGTGGAACGCACTGCCCCAGTATGTAGTCGATTCCGAATCAATAAGGGAGTTTGAAAGTAATCTTGATAAAGCATGGGGAAGACAAGATTTGAAGTTTGATTATAAAACAAAAATACAGAATAGTAAAAATGTTGCGTCTGCTACCGCCGCCGCCAACACCGTGAACGACCGCAGCAGTGCAAGTACTGGTACTGAGCTGGATACACAGGCATAGTTTGCCTTTTTCCAGAGGATCTACTGTAAGAAACTGTAAGAAATATCTAAGTGCATTCATTTATCTTTTCCCCCTAGATATATTCTTGACTTTTTCTCCTCAGACTGATTTTACTGTAAGCTAATGGTGGTATTTGTACAAACTAACCTAGCCTAACCCAACCTGCCAAGCTTTTAACATAACCCAAACCTAGCCTAGCCTATAGCCAGCCAATCTGTTTTTTATTATTCACTCTTGTAGATATTGTATTTAGTATCCTACTGTAGCTACTGTATTATATATCTGTAATTTTAGTTGTTGCTTGCACGATCTTGTAGTAACCTTTGACCGATACACTTTTTTATCTAAAAAGAGAAGGCTACTGCTTTACTAGGCTACAGCGACACCAGGTCCATCTGTTGTTGTTGTTGTTGTTTTTCCCCAAGCTGCCTGGCCGAACAGCCCCAACGCCCTGAGCAAGGCCAAGGCCATAACCGAGCGCCCCCACAGAACCCTCCCTGCCGACCACAATAAAGCCTGGGTGACCGAAGCCACTCCATGGCGGGGAGCTGAGGAGGGTGCGGAAACGCCCGGGAAACCAAAGCCCCACCCAGGGCCCTGTGCCCCTCAGCAATTATGAAGAGAAAGTTGAGGGGCAAAGGAAAGATGTGACGCTTTGGCTTTCAATCTTGGTAGATTAGGAGGTCAATCCACGCAAGAGACGCCGTCACTTGAGATCTAGAAAATATATAAGTAAAAGGAACAGTCAGAGTAAGCTATGGGTATGGCAGAGATCGTTCAGTTCTCACTCTGATAGACCAGCCCATCACAACATGACTAGAACCCAATCCTCTCAGCATCAGCTAGGAAAGGCCCTAGAAAGCCGCCTTTGGCGGGGGGATAGCTCCCCTATTTCAACCCTTTTCGGGGTTGGGCACCCGACCATCTGTTGACATAATATATTAACCCCTTGTGTGCAGTCACACTTTATTTTTATATAATCTCTTTTTGGTGAATTGTATATTTAGTTACATATTCTGTTATATATATATATATATATATTTGTTTAAGGTTAGGTTATTTTTGTTTTTGGTTAGTCTAGGCTATCATCCCTGGTGGCCTATTTTTGTGTACTTCAATTTTTAAATTTTCAGTTAGGCTATCACCGCTGGTGGCCTATTTCTGCGTACCGGTATTTCATAATTTTTGTTTTTGGTTATTTTTGTTTTTGGTTAGGATAGGCTATCATCCCTGGTGGCCTATTTCTGTTTAAATAAAAAACAAAAAATTGTTCGGTTATCACTGCGTATTTAAATTTAATTTTGTTTTGTTTTAATTTTCGGTTAGGCTATCACCGCTGATAACCTATTTGTGCGTATTTAAATGTTTTTGTTTTCGGTTAGGCCTATTTATGTAAGTGAAGTGACCTGAAGTGAGTTAAGTGTTTTTAAAGTGAGATAGGTGTTTTTAATTAAAGTGAGTTTAGTGTTTTTAACCCTTGTCTAGCGGGGTGTTTTGGGCTCATTTGGGCATATTCAGGCCCTCCTGAATGATCAATAAAGTACAGTAGGGTCTCACATAAAACGAGTTTATGGTTGATAAACGAGGGCGTTTTATGCGAATTCGTTTTATGTGAACACAGCATTTTGGTGGCGCAATATCGTCAATGTTCACTGTAAGCGAAAATGTTCGTACAAAGCGAACGATATTTCGTACGTTTTGTACGATATTTCGGCGTTTTATATGAAAGCGTACGATATTTTGTACGTTTTGTACGATATTTCGGCGCTCTATATGAAAACTCCTTGTATTTGCCCCACTTTGGCGGCGGACTCGTTTTATGTGATCACATTCGTTCTGATCGAAAATTAAATATTAATATTTTAGGTCGGTCGTTTTAATCGAGACTCGTTTTATGCGAACACGTTTTATGCGGGACCCTACTGTATCTGCATGGGAGTTTAGCGTATAGCGGTATATTTTTCCCAGCTATGCTCACTACTGGCTACACTGCCGGCCTCTCGAGAACACAGGGAACATGAGTTAATGGGCGGCGGTAAGCCCTGGGAGTCGGCTGTCTAGCCCGCTGCGCTCCCGGTCATTTGCACTCTATTTTAACCCTTTAAAAGCCTTAATAATGCTCCTAACTTGCTGCAAATTGGTGCACGACTTAAGTCGAGCGCCGCCAATAAGGGGTTAAAGTGAGTTAAGTGTTTTTAAGTGAGTGAAGTGATCTGAAGAAAGTGATCGTCACCATGCCTCGTGCCTGTACCAACTGCGCCGGTAGGTTTGGTGCTTCCATGTTTGCTCCTGCTGATCCACAAGTCTGCCGACTCTGCCAGCAACGAGAGGATTTGACAGCAAAATTGGATGAAGCCCACAACAAGATCAACGCCCTCACCAAGAAGCTGGAATCACTCCAAGAATTTGTAACACTCAACGTTGGAGTATCACTAACTCCAATTGTTTCAACTCCAGCATCCACCACCACCCCAAAGTCATCTGCCAACAATCCAACACCTGCAGCAGATGCTGCTGATGAACCTGAGCCGACATCAAACCAGGACAGCCGCCCTGTTCACCTTAGTCTCTCCCCCACTCCTCGTGCAAGAAGCTTGCTAGCACGAACAGTACCAACCCCTCGCCCCCGTTCTAACCACTCCTCTCCCCGACCTGTACGTAGAGTCTCGCCACCACAGATTTCCGGATTTACACCAGTGAGGAACGGTGCACGACCAACGCAGGAAAGATCTCATCTACCAGTCACAATGTCAAACAGATTTGAGATCTTGGTAGAGATGGAAGACGAACCAGAAGAGACCAGGCTCGTTGGGGATTCCATCCTACGAGGACAGGTCGAAGAGTTCTGCGACAGAGTCACAAATCGACGAAAAAGATTTTGCATCCTAGGAGCTGGACTGGACGACATTGTGGAAGCCTTCGAAGATACCACAAAGGATGCAAACGAAAATACCCTTTTTGTCATCCATGCTGGTTCAAATGACATCATGCGCACCAGATCCGAAGAGTTGATGGAGAAATATCGCAAGATGGTCCAGCACTACAAAAACAAGTCAAGGAATATTATCATCTCAGGCATTCTCCCCAAGATCGACGCACCTGACAAATTCTACGACAAGGCCTTCAGCACAAATAGCCGACTAAAATATTTGTGTCTGAAGGAAGAAGTTGAATTCATCAACCTCTGGGATAATTTCTATAACCAGCCTACTCTGTTCCGCAAGGATGGCACTCATCTAAACCCTGGGGGTTCAGCACGCATGGGTCGTCTCCTACACAAAGCAGTCTGCAGCCATGGATCAAAAAACGCCATCCGAGAAGAAGCAGCAGTGACATAATCATCCAACGCCAAGCAAAAAACAGAGGCAACCGAGGACCACCAGCGATAAGGACCGAAGACAGCCATGAACATACATGTACATCCGACGAGAACCAACAATATTATTAAAGAGCGTTCCGTGAGTTCTAAAATAACAAATTTAAAGGTTTTCTATGCAAATGCTCGTAGCATACGCAATAAATGTTCAGATTTAGAGGAGCTAGTGTTTACAGAAAATTATGATGTGATTGGCATAACAAAATCTTGGCTCAATACAGAAGATAGAGACTTTTTAGCAGAGTACAGTCAGGACCCCCAATACACGATTCCACAATGCGCGAAAACCCTAATACACGAGTTACCCCTCGAAAATAACATTAATTAATTAAACATTAATTACGCGAGGTGGTACCACAATACACGAATCGAGAGCTAAGAAGGGGCCAAATCCGCTATTCCCGCTTGATACGCGAGCACGTCTACGTTTCGCGAGGCCCAGGAGTAGCTCTGAAAAAAGAAGAAGACGGGCATACGCCTGCCTTCCCTCCCGCTTACCCTCCCAAAGTCGCGCTCATAGCCGTGCGGAGTGACCAAACGTTTGTAGTGCCTGCCACTTTTTTCGCCATGCCACGCCAATATAAGAAGATAACACACAAAATGAAGGTGGAAGTGTTGGATCGCAAGAAAAAAGGAGAAGGAAACTGTGCAATAGGCTTGTCAGAGTAAACTGTTCGTACGATTTGGTCAGGGAGGGAGAAGTTGGAGAAAATCGTGAAGTCCTACGGTCCTAGTCCTAGTCCTAGCCTATCTACTACTAATTTTAAGGTAAGGTTTCATATTTTTATTCATTGTTCTTCTTATATATAAGATATAGACTGTACTGTAGAGCCAAAAATGTCGAAAATAGGGCCAAAAATTTCGAAAATAGGCCATAATTGAGAGATGTCACCCAATCTAATTATTCCCATTTAAAGTTAGTTCCACAATACACGAATTCACAATACGCGATGCCTCCTGTCACCCCTATTCTCGCGAATTGGGGGTCCTGACTGTATTCACTTCCCGGTTATGTAATGTTTGAGAAAAGCCGAATAAATCGAAATGGAGGTGGCGTTTTACTTTATATCAAAGAAAATCTTAACCCTACCCTCTTGTCAAAACCTCAAATTGTGAACGTCAACACATCTTTTGTGCTAATAAAGAATAATAAAGGTACAAAAATAATACTTGCGTTAATATACAGACCTCCAGCTCAATCAGTGCAAACTGACCGAGAAATTTACGAACAAATTGCAGATGTAAGTAACTCACAAGATACCGTAATTTTTGGCGACTTTAATTTACCTGTGACCAAGTGGGGCGATAGCCTACTCTTACTTCACACTCCGGACATGACTTGTATACGAACTTGCAAGAGAGTTCGCTTTATCAATTTGTTCGAACACCGACCTGTGGTAATAACGTTCTTGACATTGTACTTGCAACAAAAGAAGAATTAATAGAGAATTTGAATGTTGGTGATGAATTCAGTAACAGCGACCATCGTACGATAACTTTCACTTTAAAATTTACTAGTAACGAACCAAATAGTAGCATCGAAAAAGTCCCTAATTTGAAGAAAGCAAACTTTCATAAACTTAGAGCTATGTTTAAAGAAACTGACTGGAGCTTTTTAATTAACAATAACGACATAAATACATCTTGGAAGTTATTCGAAACCACTTACCTAAAAGCAGTGCAAGACTGCATACCATCGAAAATACGGCGTCCAGGCCATAATAATAAGCCCAAATGGTGGAATAAAGATATTTCAAACTGCCTGCTTGCTAAAAAATTTGCTAATGATAGATTAAAATCCTCACAAAATGACGAAGAACGGGTGAAATTTGTAGAGCTACGACGCAAAGCCAAAAAGTTAATTAAGCAAAGTAAAAAGACCCTAGAGTTACATATTGCGAATCAAAGTAAAACAAACTCGAAAGAATTCTATAGTTATATCAGAAAGAAAAAAGTAGTTACTTCAACTGTTGGACCGTTAGTCGATGAAATAGGAGAATTCACCAAAGACGAAGTACAAATGAGTAATGCCCTCAATACCTTCTTTGCATCAGTTTTTACAACAGAAGACCTCAGTGATATCCCTACACCATCGCCGATTCAGATTGATAATTCAGATGTTCTAAGCAATATCACCGTTACAGAGAGAGAAATATTGAATTGTTTAGATAAACTCAAGGTAAATAAAACGCCTGGACCTGATACAATCTCGCCTAGAGTTCTAAAGGAAGCTAAGGATGAGCTCTCCAAACCACTGACATTACTATTCAATAAATCCTTACAGTCTGGAACTATGCCTGATCAGTGGAAGCTAGCCAACGTAACACCGATATTCAAAAAAGGCAGCAAATCCCTACCCAGTAACTATCGTCCAATTAGCTTAACCTCAGTTGTATGTAAAATGCTAGAAAACGGTCATAAGAGACAGACTCGTAAATCACTTAGAGGAAAATAACATACTTAAAGATACTCAACACGGCTTTCGTAAAAAACGTTCCTGTTTAACAAACCTCTTGGACTTCTTCCACGATATCCTCAACCTCTACGATGAGAGTAAAGCTGTAGATATTATATACCTTGATTTTCAAAAGGCCTTTGACAAAGTTCCCCACAAACATTTACTGCTAAAACTAAAAGCGCATGGAATACAAGACGGTGTGTTGAAATGGATAGAAAATTGGCTCAGCGACAGAAAGCAAAGAGTAGTCATAAACGGTAAGGCATCTAAATGGACCAATGTAAGTAGCGGGGTACCCCAGGGATCGGTACTAGGACCAATTCTCTTTCTAATTTACATCAACGACATAGATGAGGGTCTCACCTGTACAATCTCAAAATTTGCTGACGATACAAAAATTGCAAATAGCGTACTCTCAAAAGAACAAGTTGACGATATGCAACACAATCTAGATAAATTGTCACATTGGGCCCAAATTTGGCAAATGAGTTTCAATGCGGATAAATGTAAAGTACTACAATCGGATACCTAAATGAGAAAGCAAACTATTCGATGAATGGCACTCAGCTTAAGAATGTAAACAGAGAAACCGATCTGGGAGTAACAATATCGAGTAACCTAAAACCGAGTCAACAATGTTCAGAAGTTGTTAAGAAGGCAAACAAAATAATTGGCTTTATAGGCAGGTCATTTGAGCATAAATCCAAAGAAGTTATCTTAACCCTTTACAATTCCTTAGTCCGCCCTCTTCTGGAATACTGCGTTCAATGCTGGTGCCCTTATTACCAAAAAGATATAAACAAGCTAGAACGAGTTCAACGTAGAGTTACCAAAATGATACCTAGCCTAAAGAACAAACCATACGAAGAGCGTCTTAGAGAATTAAATCTATTTCCTTTAACCCAGCGCAGATTAAGAGGCGACTTAATTCAAGTGTTCAAAATCATCAAAGGCATCGACAATATGAACTGTAGTAAGTACTTCACTATCGACCAATCTAATTACACGCGGGGAAACGGTTGCAAAATTATTGGTAAATCTTTTAACTCGCACGAATCTAAGAATTTCTTCTTCAATCGAGTTGTCAACTTGTGGAATGGGCTTCCCCGAGACGTTATAGACTGCAGCACCGTTGATTCATTTAAATTCCGCCTAGACAAATATCTCGCATCAAACCTGCGACTGACTGCGTTTGTAAATGAATAACTTTATCCTCCCCTCAGTTACTAACCCATATGTCCCCTACTAACTTCCTAGTCCTGCCACGTTAGTGGCAGGGTAGTAGTTCCCTTTCCAATGTTCCCTTACCCACTCTAAACCACTGTTTGGACACTTGATCCTCAGTGTTTTGGAGGACAAGCAACCTAGAAGGGTCACTAGACCTGTTGTTGCTTGATTTCCTTTGTACTCCTTTGTACTCTCTCTCTCTCTACAGTCCTCTCTGTGTTCATATTGTATGTACAGTTCCTATGTGTGTGTGTATGTATATGTGTGTATTTTGTGCGTGTGTTATGTTGTTTTTGTGATAATAGATAAAACATTTCTATCACAGGCAGCACACGAGCCTCGCAATACCTGCTGCGTATCATGATTGCAACATTAATTTAATTAGTACGCTTATAAATACGCTTATATAAGTACTCAGTCAAGACAAATATTACAATGGGTTTATACAGTATATATATTATTGAAGCAATGTGAGAGAGAGAGAGAGAGAGAGAGAGAGAGAGAGAGAGAGAGAGAGAGAGTAAAAAGCCACATGGATAAGTATTATTCTTAACCTGATATAATTAAAATAGTTAACCTTTTCAAGATCCGGTTACGCATAGTTTTCTGGGTATTATTAGACGAGTGTATTCAGATTAGGAAGGGTATATGGAAGTCAGAGGGTTATTTAAGATAGTCTTTACCCGTATAATGCCCACAGATCCTTCTTAAACTGTATAAATCGTATAATGATGGCTAGTGTATAGTGTCAGAATGTGTCATAATCGTATAATGATGGCTAGTATATAGTGTCAGAATGTGTCATAATCGTATAATGATGGCTAGTATATAGTGTCAGAATGTGTCATAATCGTATAATGATGGCTAGTGTATAGTGTCAGAATGCGTCATAATCGTATAATGATGGCTAGTGTATAGTGTCAGAATGTGTCATAATCGTATAATGATGGCTAGTATATAGTGTCAGAATGTGTCATAATCGTATAATGATGGCTTGTATATAGTGTCAGAATGCGTCATAATCGTATAATGATGGCTAGTATATAGTGTCAGAATGTGTCATAATCGTATAATGATGGCTAGTATATAGTGTCAGAATGTGTCATAATCGTATAATGATGGCTTGTATATAGTGTCAGAATGTGTCATAATCGTATAATGATGGCTAGTGTATAGTGTCAGAATGTGTCATAATCGTATAATGATGGCTAGTATATAGTGTCAGAATGTGTCATAATCGTATAATGATGGCTTGTATATAGTGTCAGAATGTGTCATAATCGTATAATGATGGCTAGTATAAGTGTCAGAATGTGTCATAATCGTATAATGATGGCTAGTGTATAGTGTCAGAATGTGTCATAATCGTATAATGATGGCTAGTATATAGTGTCAGAATGTGTCATAATCGTATAATGATGGCTAGTGTATAGTGTCAGAATGTGTCATAATCGTATAATGATGGCTAGTATATAGTGTCAGAATGTGTCATAATCGTATAATGATGGCTTGTATATAGTGTCAGAATGTGTCATAATCGTATAATGATGGCTAGTGTATAGTGTCAGAATGTGTCATAATCGTATAATGATGGCTAGTGTATAGTGTCAGAATGTGTCATAATCGTATAATGATGGCTTGTATATAGTGTCAGAATGTGTCATAATCGTATAATGATGGCTAGTGTATAGTGTCAGAATGTGTCATAATCGTATAATGATGGCTAGTGTATAGTGTCAGAATGCGTCATAATCTTCAAAGGGTTAAGGGAGCTCACCTCGCATTATTGTCTCTTTCTCTCCTTCTCTCTTCGGCTTGTATCCATTCGGCCCCATTCAGCCTAATGTTTTAAGACTTTTACCCCCATTCAGGTGTCAATATTTTCTGGCGAGCGGTAGCGAGCCAGCATAAATATATTTTTGTTTTGACAGCAAGCTACATTTTTCTATCGAAAAATGTACAAATTTTAGCTTGCTGTCAAAACAAAAATACATATATGCTGGCTCGCTACCGCTCGCCAGGAAAATATTGACACTGGATGGGGATAAAAGTATTAAAAAAGTAGGCTGAATGGGGCCGAATGGATACAAGCCAAAGAGAGAGAGGGAGTGAAAGAGAAAAAAAGCGTGGGCGGGCTCCCTTAAGGCAGGTACAATACAGTTCCAGCCATACAGGAAGGCAAGCGAACGATAACACTATAGTCCGTTCAATCTAGGTTGGCCAGAGATCGTAACCTGTAATCTCTGTAACTCAAAAAAGCGCTAAATATAATTAACCCTTTCAGTACCGGTGCCGTCAATCTAACTTCATGCGGGCTACTATTAGAAGATTGTATTCAATTTAAAAGAAGCCTCCAGAAATTAAAAGGCTTCGAACTATCTCACTTAACAATTTTTGTTACCACAGATCATTCTTAAGCTGCACAAAATCGTCTAAATATAGGTAGAAGAAAATTAAAACGACGTTGCTGGTACAGAAGGGGTTAATGAGGTGACAATTTATACACCTATTCCCCAGCCAAGTCTTCCTATGTGGTAGAAATATTAACTCAAGAAGGGCTAGAGCAAATAAGCTGTCAATGTATACACCTATTCCCTAGCCAAGTCTTCCTATGTGGTAGAAATATTAACTCAAGAAGGGCTAGAGCAAATAAGCTGTCAATGTATACACATATTCCCTAGCCAAGTCTTCCTATGTGGTAGAAATATTAACTCAAGAAGGGCTAGAGCAAATAAGCTGTCAATTTATACACATATTCCCTAGCCAAGTCTTCCTATGTGGTAGAAATATTAACTCAAGAAGGGCTAGAGCAAATAAGCTGTCAATTTATACACATATTCCCTAGCCAAGTCTTCCTATGTGGTAGAAATATTAACTCAAGAAGGGGCTAGAGCAAATAAGCTGTCAATTTATACACATATTCCCTAGCCAAGCCTTCCTATGTGGTAGAAATATTAACTCAAGAAGGGCTAGAGCAAATAAGCTGTCAATTTATACACATATTCCCTAGCCAAGTCTTCCTATGTGGTAGAAATATTAACTCAAGAAGGGGCTAGAGCAAATAAGCTGTCAATTTATACACATATTCCCTAGCCAAGTCTTCCTATGTGGTAGAAATATTAACTCAAGAAGGGCTAGAGCAAATAAGCTGTCAATTTATACACATATTCCCTAGCCAAGTCTTCCTATGTGGTAGAAATATTAACTCAAGAAGGGGCTAGAGCAAATAAGCTGTCAATTTATACACATATTCCCTAGCCAAGTCTTCCTATGTGGTAGAAATATTAACTCAAGAAGGGCTAGAGCAAATAAGCTGTCAATTTATACACATATTCCCTAGCCAAGTCTTCCTATGTGGTAGAAATATTAACTCAAGAAGGGCTTGAGCAAATAAGCTGTCAATTTATACACATATTCCCTAGCCAAGTCTTCCTATGTGGTAGAAATATTAACTCAAGAAGGGCTAGAGCATATAAGCTGTCAATTTATACACATATTCCCTAGCCAAGTGTAGACATATTATTAGCCCGTTTACTCTAGTCCTTTATGAGTTATGAGAGGTTGGGCGTTACGATGTCTGCCCAACCTAGACTGAACGGACTATAATTAGTAACCAACAAAGAACAGTACAAATATCAATAATAGATTATGAAAAGTTCAAAATAGTCGTAAAGAAGAACAAATTAAGGGGGGGTCACCTGCTTGTTCTCTCTTTTTCATCCTTTTCTCTCTTTCTCTGGCTTGTATCCATTCGGCCCCATTCAGCCCACTGTTTTAAGACGTTTATCCCCATCCAGGTGTCAATTTCAGCAGTTTATGGAGAAACCCGGCTTCGCCGGAGCCATTTTTCTATCGAAAAATGTACAAATTTAGCTTGGTGTCAAAAAAAAAATGTATATACGCTGGCTCGCTACCGGTCGCCAGGAAAATATTGACACCTGGATGGGGGTAATCGTCTTTAAACAATAGGCTGAATGGGGCCGAATGGATGCAAGCCAAAGAGAGAGAGAGAGAGAGAGAGAGAGAGAGAGCAAGATAAAAAAAAAAGCGAGGTGGGCCCCATTAAGACGAACCATAATAGAAAAGTTGCTATATGAACAGTTATAAGTAATGCCAGTAATTAAGATTGTTAAGGGGCTTGTGCTTGTTTTGGGGGCTACTTATTCATTTATTGATTTCATTTTGAATTTCCTCGTTAGACCTCCATCAATCTTTTAACAGAACACCTCCTATACCCCCTTTCAAGATATATTTGTACGTTTTTCGGTAGAAAAATTTACCAGCCGAAGGCCGGTTCCTTAAAAAAATACAGGCTCGCCAGGACAAAATTGACAACTAAACGGCACGAAAGGTCTTTATATTGACAACGTAATGGGGCGAAAGGTCAGACAATCGTCAAACTAGTGAACAAACATCTTAAAGTCGCAGAACTAATGGGTCTAAGCATGAGAGTGAAGGGGGTCCATAAAAAGCGAGTACCTCCCCCTTAAAGTGATTTGAGCGGGAGATAATAGCTAATCATTATATTGGCTGAATTATTCTCTTTAGTATCGTATTCCGAGCTAATTATGCGTGCTAATTTCCACGGAGATTTGGCAATTTGTGGGCCTTGACATAAATTAATTGGTTAGTATCTGGAAAACTAATCCATTATTTTGTTAATGCATTAAGGGGAGATAGGCATTATTTTTTTTATTTTTTTTGTCAATGAATCAATGTATTCCTTTATTTATTAGTTTCCTCGCTAGACCTCCAACAAGTTTAGAAAACCACCCCTAGACCACCCTTCAAGATAAATATGTACATTTTTCGTTAGAAAAATATCCCGCCCGAAGGCCGGTTTTTCCTTAATTAAAGGCTCGTTTTCGCTCGCTAGGAAAACAATCTATACCTAAAATGCATGAACGGTCATAACAGTGTCCATAAAATGGGGCGAAAGATCTTAAAATCACCAAGCTAATTGGGCAAACGTCTTAAAATCTTACAACTAATGGCGCTAAACATGAGCGACAATGGGTTCCAGAAAAATCAACCAACTCCCCTTAAGGGGGGTGACATGCTTTTTGTTATTTCTGTCCTTTTCTCTCTTTCTCTAGCTTGTATCCATTCGGCCCCATTCAGCCAACTATTTTAAGACGTTTATCCCCATCTAGGTGTCGATTTCTTCCTGGCGAGCGATAGCGAGCCAGCATTATATGAAGAAATCCGGCTTCGCCGGAGAAATTTTTCTATCGAAAAATGTACAAATTTAGCCTGCTGTCAAACAAAAATAATGTACACCTGGATGGGGATAAACGTCTTAATACAGTAGGCTGAATGGGGCCAAATGGATACAAGCCAGAGAAAGAGAGAAAAGGACAGAACAAAATCAACCATCTCCCCTTAAGTTGCGATGACGCCTTTCTTATCCGTGTTCTGGCTATTAGTAGACGATTGTATTCAGCTTAGGAAGGATGTATCGAAGTCTGAGGGTAAATTAACCCTTTCAAGCTCCAATACGCGTTTCTGTTCTGTTTTCTGGCTACTATTAGACGATTTGATTCAGATTAGGAAGGGTATATGGAAGTCAGAGGGTTGTTGTTGTTCCATAAGCTGCCTGGCCGAACAGCCCCGAGTCCCTGAGGAAGGCCATGGCCACGATCGGGCTTTCCCACAGAGCTCTTATTGAGTGTAGATTGTGTTGTTGGCGTAAGTGGTTGTGTGAAATGCAGTCTTCTATGATGTGTTTAATGGTATGGGGTGCTGTGTTACATCCCGGGCAGGCGTCGACAACGGAGTCATCCAGTCTCTTCAGATAGCTCAGGAGAGCTGGATGGTGTCCGCATCTCAGCCTGGCCAGATGGACTCTGTCCTCGCGAGGAAGGGAGGATTCGGAAAGATGGATTTCGGGAGGTCGTGCATGCAGCTGCGTGTTGTCTGTGAGTGAGTGGATGGATCGGCGAGAGATATGAGTATGGATGTGCTTCTGGAAGTTGGTTCGGGGTGGGCAGGGAGGGAGAGAGGACAATAATTGTGTGTGATACCGTGTGCTGGGTGTTGTTTTGATATTTCTTGGTGTCTGTGGGTGTGTTGCCATGTAGTTTAGTGGGTGGTCTTGATTCGTGGAAGCTGCTGCCAGGAATTGAGTGCCTCTCATGTCCAGATGGTCTTTGACTTTGATATTTTGGTTTCTTGATGTAGGTGATCTGTGGGTGCAGTAGCTGTGCAGCCTGTAATGATCTTCAGGGCTTTGTTTTGAATAGTCTGTAAGGTCTTATGATGTGTTTCAGCTAGGTTAGAAGCCCAGGCTGGGCTTGCGTATTCCATCACTGATCTTATGTATTGTTTATATACTGTGGTGGTAGTTTCTTTGTTGTGTCCAAATTTTGTGTGAGCAAGTGACCTGAGGGCGTTAAGTCTGGGTGTCAGTTTCTTTTTAATGTTTGTGGTGTGCTGTTTGAATGTCATATGATACTCGTATGACATTCAAACAGCACACCACAAACATTTGTGGTGCACCAGCCATGTAGTGTGTTGAGATAGGGTTGAAGGAGATCTGTTGCTCTTTTTGGGTCATGGTGTGTGCATGTGAGTGTTATGTCATCTGCATAGGAGGCTAAGTTTATTTGGGGCGTATTGGGTGTAGTTATATCGTGCATGTACAGATTGAAGAGTGCGGGCGATAGGACGGATCCTTGTGGGACTCCGTTTGAAAAGTTTCTGATTTTAGATGACTGACCGGCAAAAGATACGTTTTTTTTTTTTTTTTTTTTTTCTATGTGATTGAGGGAGGCAAAAGGCATAACTGCCTATAGCGAGTGCCTCCCCCATAGTTGAAAGAGTGACAGGGCCAAAATCAAGGGACGTTCGAGCCAAAATGCCTGGACACACGGAGTTTGAAGCAATTTAAGTCATAGGAAGAGGGAAAGACTGATTCTGGGAGAGAGTTCCAGAGCTCAGATGTTGAGTAGAAGAAAGTTTGAGAGTAACGTTTCACTCTGGGTTGGAGAGTTGCACAGAGTAGGGGTGGGATTGAGTTGCAAGACGGGTACCACGTGCCCTACGTAAAGGAGGTGGTATGCACTGGGATAGCTTTGAGGAACACTGATTATTATAGTACCGATAGAATAGCGAGAGAGATACAACATTGCGGCGGAGAGAGAGAGATTGCAGAGAGTTGGTGAGTGGACGGGAGTTAATGATACGAAAGGCCTTCCTTTCAACTTTGTCTAGGAGAGCGGTGTGAGAGGAACCTCCCCACACATGTGAACAATACTCAATACAAGGGCGCACTATGCCCCTGTACAGAGCAAGAAGCTGTGCAGGACAGACTTGTGCACATCTGCCTGCTAGGAAGTTGGCCAGCCACCTTTTTGTGTTGTTGTGCATGTTTGTGTTGTAGATTTTGTTTGTTAGGTTGTGGCGGGGGATGGCATCGAAGGCTTTACTAATGTCGAGTGTGGCTAATAGTGATCTGTGTGGTGGTCTAGCTGAGTTGATGCCGTCAAAAGCTCTTTGTGTTAGGTCTGTGAGAAGAGTGTTTGTGGAGTGCAGTGGCCTAAAGCCATGTTGTGTTGGAGCTAGGGGTAGGTCGGGTGTAATTAGTTGTAATACTAGGCGTTCCATGACTTTGGAGGGGGAGCAAAGGAGTGTGATGGGGCGGTGCGAAGGGTAGCGTGGGGTCTTTGTTGGGTTTGGGGAATGTGATGATGATACCATGCTTCCAAATGTCTGGTATTGTGTTGTGTGAATAGCTGTAGTTTGATATGTTAGTGAGTGCTTGTATGCCTTGTGGTCCCAGGTGTCTGAGGTGTATGTTGCTTATGTTGTCTAGGCCACAGGCGGGTGAATGCTTGAGATTGTTGATGATATGCTTTGTCTGGTGATTGGTGAAGGGTGTATAGTCAGGGTCTGTGGGGAATTGTCTCTTACGTCGGATGACACGTCGGTCGTCTTTGTGAGGTTTTAGGTGGCTGACATGTGAGAAGTGATTGATGAGAGTGTTTGCTTGTTGTTTACATGAAGGAGTAGAGTCTGTTGTTGTGATTGCAGCATGTGATTGTGTTGTGTTGCTGTTGGAAAGTGTGATTCTGTTTAGTGTTTTGTAGAGTTTTTTGGGGTTTGTTTTGTGATCAAGTGTTTGTAGGAAGTTATTCCAATTTAGTTTTTGTTGTTCTTGTATTTTGTTGTTAGTTTGGGTGTTGAGTGCTTAAATGTGTTGTGTGATGTCTTGTGTGTGGGGTGCTGGGGAGTGTTTCAGAATGTTGCGTTGTCTGATGAGGTTTTGAATTTCTGATGTGAAGTTGGGGTTGTGTCTTTTTCTGTTACCTCTTGGAATGTGTTTCTTGTCAGCGTTTTGGATAGTTTTATTGAGTATGTGTACAGCATTGTTGATGTTAGTGATGGGTGTACTGTTTAGAGTTGTGAAGTGTTGTTTTGTCTCATTTGTGAATGCTTCCCAGTTAGCTCTTTTATAATTGGTGTATGTGTGTTTGTGGCTAGCTGGGGTGAGTCTGGTTTTGGTGGTGATAATGATCGGGAGGTGGTCAGAGCCTAAGGTTCTGACCACCCTCCAGGATGTTGTGGGGGCGAGTTCTGGGGAGCAAAAGGTGATGTCTGGAGATGATGGGTTATAGAGGGCTTGGTGAGGAATATGGGTATGTTGATGGATGTCGTTAAGGATGATGAGGTTATCTGTTTGGTTTTGTAGTACCAGCCCTCTGTCTGTGTCGGGGTTGTCGACAAACCAGGCCGAGGTCTTGGCGTTGAAGTCACCACCCAGGATGATGTGTTGGGTGTTTGTGATGTGTTGTAAGTGTGGTCTGTATTCATTTGGTACTGTAGGGGATATAGGTGTTGATGATGGTTATGTTGGAGTTGTTGCCAGTGCGTATTTTAATTGATTGTATTTCTGTTGTGTTATCATTTGGGGGGAGGAGGGATTTGGTTTGTATACTGGTTACTATGTATGATATTTCTTTGTGTACCAGGGTGATGAGTCCACCGCCCCCGCCGACAGCCCGGTCTTGTCTGATGGTGGTGAAATTATGAAATGTGGGTGTTTTTTGTGTTGTGCGGAGTTTTGTTTCTTGTAAGATGGCAATGTGTATGTTGTGTTGTTTGATGAAGTGTGAGAGTTCGTGTTTCTTTGTGTTGATGCCATCTATGTTCAATTGGAGAATGTTAATGTTATGTGCACGATGTATGTTGGGTGCTGCTGCACGAGGATGGGGTGGGGGTGAGGGAGGGGCTGGGGGTCGGGATGGGTGAGGTGGGGGTGGGGATTGGGGAGCAGGAGATGGGGGTTGGAATGGATTAGGATGGGGTGTGGTGTGTTGAGTTGAGGATGTGGATGGTATGGGAAGGTTAGGTGGGTTAGGGAGGAGAGGTGGACGGGTTTTATGGGGGGGGAGTGGATGATATGGGAAGGCTAGGTGGGTTGGGGAGGAGAGGTGGACGGGTTTTAGGCGAGGGATTTGACTGGGAGAGGGAGAGGCATGAGGAACAGGTCCAGGTGTTCGTGTAGTGTTTCTTGGAGGCAAGTGTTGTACAGGTGAAGTGGGTCCAGTTCCTGCATGAATTGCAGAGAACTAAACCCTTAGTGTGGCGACTCGAAGTGATGGGTTTTGAGCAAGTTGGACATATGTATGTGTATGTGGGTCCTGGATTGCTCTCAATGTCTCCGGCTAGAAGAAGTCTTCGAGAAATGACAGCCGGAGAGTCATTTCTCGGTGTAGGAAAAACTGTGTGATGCGTGTGTGTGTGGTGTGAGAGGTGTGGAAATTCCCGGCGCGACCGAAGCCGCTCCAAGGACCTGTGCCCCCAGGGAGGGGGCAGGGTTGATTGAGATAGTTTTTACCCTCTTAATACCCACAGATCCTTCCTAAGCTGCATGAAATCTTGTAATGATAGCCAAAATAATCTGCTAACATGCGCCAGAGCTTCAAAGTGTTAAGATAGTCTGTACCCTTTTAATGCCCACAGATCCTTCCTAAGCTGTATAAAGTCGCCTAATGATAGCCAGCATAAATTGTCAAAGTGCCACATAATCCTGAAGGGATTAAGGGGAGATTTCCACTTGAGGGACTTTTTTCTTGACCCCTTTCTCCCTCATGTTTAGCCCCATTGCTTTTGAGATTTTAAGACAGTCACCCCATTAGTTTGGCGATTTTAAGAACTTTCGCCCCATTTCCGTCAATTTTAAGACCTGTTGTGCAATTTAGGTGTCGATTTTATCCTGGCGAGCGATAGCGAGCCTGTAATTTAAGAGGAACCGGCTTTCAGCCAGGACATTTTTCTACCGAAAAATGTACAAATGTATTTTGAAAGGGGCTCAAGGGGGTGTAATCTTAAGCTTGATGGATATCTAGAGACCAAACTATAAACCTCCCCTTAAGGTGTACTGGTAATTAAGGGGGTACTACTCGCTTTTTATGGACCCCCTTCTCCCTCATGTTTAGCATATTAGTTTCGAGGTTTTAAGACGTTTGTTCCGTTAGTTTGGCGATTTTGAGACCTTTCGCCTCATTTTATTGTCAATATTAAAACCTTTCGTGCCCTTTAGGTGTCGATTATTTCCTGGCGAACGATAGTGAGCTTCTAATTTTAGAAGGCCGGGTAATTTGTTTTACCGAAAAATGTACAAATTTGTCTTGAAAGGAGGACTATTTTTTTTTTCTTCTAAGCTTGATGGAGGTATAGCGAGGAAACTCAAAAATAGATAAATAAATCAATATATAGTCCAAAAACCAAGCACTACCCCCTTAAAGCCGGCATCACAGGAGAGCTTTTATAGTCAACATTGGATGGTCAACATTTATCTGGCAACACATCTGGACTATTTTACACTGGTATCGGAAACTAGACTGATGGTAGATAAAATTAGGTAACCGAAATATTGTAAAAGTTGACCTCCTAAGCTGCCAGACCAGTATTGAGGATTAATGTTGAGGGAAAAAGCGCTCGTGCGATACCGGCTTAATGATGGATGGTTCACTTTTTGGTCGATGTTTGCATTTATATATTATTGTTTCTAGTTTCCTTCCTAGACCTCCATCAAACCGTTAAAAAAAAAAAAAAAAAAAAAAAAAATTGATTCCCCTTCAAGATGTAAGTGTACATTTTTCGGTAGTTCCTCCTAAATTACAGGCCCGCTATCGCTCGCCACGAAAAAATTGACACCTAAATGGCACGAAGAGTCTAAATATTGACGAAGAAAAGCGGCGAAAGGTCTTAAATCGCCAAACTAATGGGCTGAACGTCTTAAAATCTGAAAACTAATGGAGCCAAACATGAGGAAGAAAGGGGACCATAAAAACGACCCATCTCCCCTTAAGAGTGAGACTATCTTGACTAAAGGTGATATCTGCACTAGGTTGGAAGGCTGGTGGTGGTTGTAGTAGTAGTAGTAGTAGTAGTGATGATTGCTATTATGAGAGTGATGATTAATGGCGTATTGATGATGGTTGCTAGAATGGTAGTGATGATTGTTTTCTTTATTGTGGTTGTTTAGTATAGTGGTGGTTGTTAATATGACAGTGATGATTATTGGTGTAGTGACGGTGGTGGTTGGAATAGTAGTGATGAAGGCTGGTTTGGTTGTGATGATTATTGATGTTGTAATGATTAAGGGCAGATGGGTCGTGGCATAGATTGCTGATATGAGCATCCTAGGTTCGAATCCCTGGACTGCCACATGTATTTGTTGATTTCATTAATTGAGTTTAGGAGTAAAGTCGGTTGGTGGAAGTAACACAATAATATATATGACTTCTACAATAGTGGTATTAATATGTGGTGTAGTTGACGTAGCTGGCATAACGGTGATACTCTTTGGTGTAGTACAAATAATAGCAAGTGTAGTGGTGTTGGTATTTGGTGTAGTTGACATATCTGGTATTAAGGTGATAATCTTTGTGTGTAGCATAATATATTCAACGGTGTAGTGGTATTAATGTAGGGTGTAGTTGACATATCTGTTATAATGGTGATAATCTTTGGTGTACTACAATTTATATCAGGTGTAGTGGCGTTGATTACCGGTGTAGCGGGGGTAATCGTCCTAACGCGGGGGTTAATTGGATTTGGTGACGGGCAAATTATATTAAATGATATTTTATTAGGCCACTTAATTGTAATGCAGGTATGTAGAGGGGGGGGGGGGAGGGTTACGGTAGAATGGGGGATTGGTTAGGTAAGGGAGAATGATATATATACACAGGGTGATTCAGAATTGCTTGCATTAAATTGGAGGACGACCTCCTTGGATAATTTTAAACAACAATGTATCTATGGCAAAATGTCAAATTATACATAGTTTGGCTGTGCCAGTACATATACGATGTTGTATTAATGAGGGTGGAAAGTGAAGTGAAACCCACATTGATTTTTGTACACATTTATTCACAGATCTCGACAGTGTGCTCCTCTTCGCTACAGGCTAAAGAAACTGATCAAAGTGGCCCCCATGTGCCTGCAACACACTGTACTCCTGTACTCAAGACGTGTGACAAACATCCTCGGAAATCTACTCGGGTTTCCATTCACTTTCCACCCTCATTAATACAACATCGTAAATGTACTGTAACAGCCAAACAATGTATAATTCGACATTTTACCATAGATACATTGTTGTTTAAAATTACCCAAGGAGGTCATCCTCAAATTTAATACATGCAATGCTGAATCACCCTGTGTATATACAGTATATACAGTATCATAGACTACAGTAGATCTGGACTGGACACGAAAATAGAACTTTGCAGTAAGGGACCCAAAATCGGAGAACGAACCCTCGTGTTCGAACTTCGAAACCTCGAAAATATCACATTTTCGCTGTTTAGAGGTTCGAACTTGGGGCAGTATTATATATTGAGGTTTGGTACAGAAGTTACTGTAGAATCATAACATAACACACGAACATTTAGTAAGACCTTATTTTAATGCTTTATGGAGGTTTAGGGAGGAAACTAAGAATATAATATATAGATAAATAAATACGCCCATCTATCTATCTATCTATTGCCTGACGCCGTGATCCCCGAAGGGGTGGCCACGAACGAACCGCCCCCATGCACCTCTGTCCCCAGTCAGTCGACGCCCCTCCCCCCAACCAGCACCGCCTTCGTTCATGTAGTTCCTCACTCCATCCTTCCACCTCATATTCGGTCTACCTCTCCCCCTCTGTCCCTCCACCTCGCTCTCGTACACCCTCTTAGTCATTCTCTCGCTTTCCATACGTTCCATATGGCCGAACCATCTCAAGTTGTTCCTTTTCACACTTTCCAGCACATCTACCTCCACACCACACCTCCTTCTTACTTCCTCATTAGTCTGTCTATCCCTCCATGTAACTCCGCACGCACTCCTTAAGTAATTCATTTCCACTGCTCTCACTCTTGGTCTGAGTCTCTCAACCAACGTCCATGCTTCGCTTCCGTAAGTCAGTGTCGGGATTACCACACTGTCATGCAAGGACTTCTTCACTTCCATACTGACCACCCTATTTCTTGTTACTGCTTTTAGCGTTCCTACAACCCTCTTCCCCTGTTGTACCCTCTCCCGCACCTCTTCATCCATAGTCCCATCTTTACTCAACACACTGCCCAGATACTTAAAAGAGTTGACGATCTCCATAGCCTGACCGTTCAGCTTCACCTCACACTCTGTGACTTCACCCCTTTCGAAGACCATAACCTTGCTCTTCCCCGTATTTACCTTCAAATTCCGTTTTTCGCACACTGTTCCAAACTCATTTACCAGACCCTGCAACTCCCATTCATTATCACTCATCAGAACTGTATCATCCGCAAACAGCAGTATAGGTAGCTTCCACTCAATTCCCTCCCTTTTCAGCGATACACCAACATCCACTGCTCTTGATAGTATTTCTTTCATAACTCCATCCATATATACAGTAAACAACCACGGGGACATCACACACCCCTGTTTCAAACCAACATTCAGGTCAAAGAACTCGCTCTGCTCACTCTCCACACGTACTGCCGCCTTTGCACCCTCATACATGCTCTTCACTGCTTTCAGCAACTTGCCCTCTACTCCGTATATTCTAAGTACTTTCCACAAACCTTCTCTATCCACTCTGTCATAGGCCTTCTCCAAGTCCATAAAGGCAACATACACCTTTTGTTTCTTCTCCAGATACTTCTCCACAACACAATTCAGGGTAAAAATCTGATCTACACATCCTCTTCCCTTCCTAAAACCTCCCTGCTCGTCGCCTATCCATTTCTCCGTTCTCACTCTCACTCTCTCAATCACTACCTACTGTATACCTTCTCTACTACGCTTAGAAGACATATTCCTCGGTGGTTACCACACACTCCTCTTTCCCCTTTGCCCTTATATAGGGGGACTATTATGCCAGTCTTCCAGTCATCGGGTGCACTCCCCTTCTCCCATGCTAGTTTGCACATTTTCCATACCCATTCTATCACTATCTCACCACCATACCTCAACATTTCCCCACACACTCCATCTGTTCCTGGTGCTTTCCCCAACTTCACTCTTTTCATGGCTTCCCACACTTCTGACCTCCTGATCCCCACCTCCTCCTCCACTACTTCTCTTCTTCTCCCTCCCATACCATATCCAGCTATGTTTGCTGGCTCTTCATTCCTTTCATTTAGCAACTCACTGAAGTACTCCTCCATCTTTCGACTCTCTCTTGCTTCTCGGCTAGCATTCTCCCATTCTTATCTTTCACACCCTTACTGTTTCCCTTGCTACCTTCCCTAACTTTCTTGACTTCTTTCCAGAACAGTTTCTTACTCTCCCTCCATTTTACACTCAGATTCCTTCCAAATTCCTCATCTACTCTTCTCTTACTTTCCTTCACTACTCTCTTCACCACCCTCTTACTCTCCACGTACCTCGCTCGTTTCTGTCTCTCGGAATCTTCATTCCCTCTACTACCCAACCACTCTCTATATGCTTTCTTCTTTTCTTCCACAGCTATTCTTACCTCTTCTGTCCACCATGCTGTACCTTTCACTCCCCTCCCTCTTCTCCTCACTCCACACACCTCCTCACATGCTGCACAGATCTCATCCTTAAACACCTTGCTCATCTCCTCCACTTCCTCCATAACTTCCAGGTCGAACCCACCTAGTCGTCTTTCCACTGCTCTCCTGTACTCCTCCCTGACTTCCTCCTCCTGCAACCTCTCCACCCTCCTCACCATTCCACCCTCCTCTCGCCTCCCTCCCGCTCTCCTCACCCACTTCTTTTGTATCCTAACCTTAGCTACCACTACATAATGATCAGACAGACCCCCTCCAATACCCCTATACACCCTAGCATCCATCACAGATTTCTTCATTCGTTCATCCACACATACATAATCAATCAATGACTTTCGTTCCACCACTGTCTTATCCTTCATCGTCAACATCCGTTTCCACGTGTACCTGTGGATCATTCTGTGTCGGAAGAAGGTGTTGGCTATCCACAGCCTCCTCCCCACACATACGTCCACAAGTGCACTACCATTCCCATTCACCTCTGATGGTACCCCCCACCCTCCCACCACTCCCTCAACTTTCCTATCACCCACCTTACCATTCATATCCCCAATCAGAAATATTCTTTCGTTCTTGTCAAACTTCTCCAGGCACGCCTCCACATTCATCCAGAACTCCTCTTTCTTTCTTTCAAGTATATCCTCTGTCGGGGCATACACGCATACAATCACCCACGTTTGTATTCCTACTTTCATTCTCACCCACTCAATCCTTGAACCCACAGACCCATACTCTCTTACACATTCCTTCCATTTGCTACTTACAAACAAACATGCACCTTCTCTCGCTGTTCCTTCACTCACTCCAGCACACACACCCATTCCACACTCCCACTCTCTCACATCTGAACCTTTCCATTTGGTCTCTGTCATTCCACATACATCCAGCCTGGCATTCACTAACACTTCCAGAACCTCTCTCTCTTTTGTGCCATCATTCATGCCACTAACATTCCACGTAGCCATTCTCAGAATGTCCGAAGGCATGTCCTTAGTCGGTCGTGGTTCGTCAACGTTGGTTCCGTCCGCATCCGAGGCTGTTCGTTCGTTTTTCTTCGCTTAGATATTTTTTCCGGGTGGGGGTCGCAAGCCCACCGACCCAACCTCTTTAGTCGCCTCTTACGACACGCAGAAGGCACATGGGGCATATTCTATTCCCTAACCCCCAGGGGGGGTTAGGGAATATTAGGGAATATTAGGGAATCTTAATATTCGCCGACTTGTGTATATCATAAAGTGACATCCATATATTTCTGACTCCGACTGTGCCTTGCAAATGGAGTGAAATCGCGAGCATGCCAACGAACTGTATGGGTTAACTTTGTACAAGAGTTTATCAAGGTTTTCCGCCCCACAATAAATTATGACTGCACAGTTCTCTGGTGCATGCAGTCCCCCTGGTATCTGAAAGGGGTGTTTCCGGGTGGATGGGACTCGATATCCTTGGGGGGCAACCCATCTAGGGGAATAAACCCTAAACAAATTACCGATGGGCGACACGCTAATCGGTTCCAGGCAACTATAACTATACATAAGTTCTGTTCTTCCATGTACTGTAAAATACGAACGTAAAATGAGTATGATTGAATTAGGAGTGTAGCTTGTTATAAATCAGTTGACTTGTAAGATGATCTAACGATAGCATAAAACAAAAAAGACACGCTTAATATATATCACACTAATATTACCTCCATATTCGACATCATGTAGAAGACCAGAACTTATGTAGTAGACTGTACAGCACCCCCTTCACTGTATTTATATGATAGAGTAAAATATGGCTTCCCAGGCTTCTAAAAGGAAAGCTGCCAATCTCTACTTTTCTGAAGGGGAGCAGTGGAGAGGGGGATATGGAATTAAGGGGGAAGGGTTGATTTTTTGGCGATTATTTCGTATAAATATTATATACAGCATATATATGTATATATATATATATCTACAGTATATGTATTATTTATTTAGTTTCCTCCCTAGACCTCCATCAAACTTAAACACAAATCCATTAGATCCCCCTTCTAGATAAATTTGTACATTTTTCGGTAGAAAAATGTCCCAGCCGAAAGCCGATTCTTCCAGCTCACTATCGTTCACCAGGGAAAAAAATCGACACCTAAATAGCACGAAAGGTCATAATATTGACAAAGAAATGGGGTGAAAGGTCTTAAAATCGACAAACTAATGGGGCAAACATCATATAATCTGAAAACTACTGGGGTTAAACATGAGGGAGAAGGGTATCTATAAACCCAGCCCGTCTCCCCTTAACAATATTTACCAACAGGAGAGTCTATTATATTTACCAACAGGAGAGTCTATTATATTCACCAACAGGAGAGTCTATTATATTCACCAACAGGAGAGTCTATTATATTTACCAACAGGAGAGTCTATTATATTTACCAACAGGAGAGTCTATTATATTCACCAACAGGAGAGTCTATTATATTTACCAACAGGAGAGTCTATTATATTTACCAACAGGAGAGTCTATTATATTCACACTCTCCAAATATAGTGTTCAATGTTTAGCTATCTACTGTTTGCAATTGTCTGCTAATTAGGGGGGGGGGGGGTACTTTACTCCCTAGACCTTCATCAAGATTGTAATAACAAATATAGCTAAACACACACACACACACACACACACACACACACACACACACACACACACACACACACACACACACAAGACCCATCTTTCGAGAAGAAACATGTCCCGGCCATGCCTCCTATGCCTCCTAAATTACATGCTTGCTGTCGCTCGCTAGGAACAGATCGAAAGCTAAATGAGACCATATAGGTGCAACCGCCTTTATTATAAAGACAAATATACAACCAGTGTGTCCTTCCTGTACTCAGTCATGGATCAGAAACTTGGAATAAAACAAAGTGTCTAGAACGCAAACTTAGGATTAACCAGAGAGGAATGGAGAAGATAATGTTAAGCTTAACTTGGAGAGACCTGAAGAAATCACCTCATGAACAAGAGAACAAACAAAAGTAGAATATATTTTCATTGCTTTAATAAAGAGGAAATGGTCCTGGGCAGGTCATATATTTAGAAGAAATGATAACAGATGTACACCTAGAGCAACAGAATGGGAATCTATAAATGGATCTAGAGGAAGGTTTAGGCAGAGAACCAGATGGAGGGATGAGATCCAACAGTTTACTGAACTGGGATGGAACAGGTTAACATCTGACCGGTTAGAGTGGAACGTTTGGGGGAGGCTTTTGGGTCCTGCAGTGGACTAACTGATAATGATGATGATGATGATGATAACGAGATAAACATTATTGATGAATCGATCTGGTAGCAATGAACACTGTGTTCAGTTGAAGAGAGCATACAAACAAAGACGACACAAAATTGAATGCATGCATGGGATTTCCTTTCCATTTCTAATTTCTCCAAAAATGTCTTCATGCTATTTCCAAGCCTTGCCAGGTTATTCACTTTTAAAGGTTTTCATGTATGGTAAAATCTTGGAGGGAATAGAGCGTGGGGAGAGAGAGAGCCTTCTTCTTTGCTATCCTTTTTTCCACTTTCCCTCACTCCATGGCTTGCTATCTCTACTAGAATTAAGTCATGGGCACTTTCGCTAGGATCGTAAGGTCTGTGTGGTTGGTGAATGTATGTAAATTTATGCAACTCTTGGTCTTTTTCTCATATTGTGTCCATTTATATTTAATTAAGTTTGGTAATATGGTAAGTAATCCCTGACTGGAAAGCTAATTAATAAACTTCCACCTGTCAGAGTCTGTTTATAATTCAGACACGCTGCCGACAATTAACAATGCTACCCCGGAATTTGTTAGTTTTTAATTCCTGTAGCCTACTCAGAAACAAATACCATGGAGTTTGGAAGAAGCTTCATTATAATTATTATAATCTGTTGGTGTTCATTGCTGGACGCATAATGTAAGCATAAATGATTGTAAGATTAATTTGAATATATATATATATATATACTGTATACATATATATATATATATATATATATATATATATATATTTTGTTTTGTTTTGTGAATGAGGGAGACAAACGGCATAACTGCCTGCAGAGAGTGCCTCCCCCAGATTTCAAAGAGTGACGTTCGAGCTAAAATGCCTGGACACACGGAGTTTCAAGCAATTTAAGTCATAGGAAGAGGGAAAGACTGATTCTGGGAGAGAGTTCCAGAGCTCAGTAGTTGAATAGAAGAAAGTCTGAGAATAATGTTTCACTCTTGGGTTGGAGAGTTGCACAGAGTAGGGGTGGGATTGTGTTGCAAGGCGGGTACTACGTACCTTACGTAGAGGAGGTGGTATACACTGGGAAAGCTCCGAGGAACACTGATTATTGTAGTAGCGATAGAATAGCGAGAGAGATGCAACATTGCGGTGAAGAGAGAGAGATTGCAGAGAGTTTGTGAGTGGACGGAAGTTAATGATACGAAAGGCTTTCCTTTCTACTTTATCTAGGAGTGCGGTGTGAGAGGATCCTCCCCACACATGTGAACAATATATATATATATTTATTTATTTATTTTTCTATGTGATTGAGGGAGGCAAAAGGCAGAACTGCCTATAGCGAGTGCCTCCCCATAGTTGCAAGAGTGACAGGGCCAAAATCAAGGGACGTTCGAGCCAAAATGCCTGGACACACTGAGTTTGAAGCAATTTAAGTCATAGGAAGAGGGAAAGACTGATTCTGGGAGAGAGTTCCAGAGCTCAGCTGTTGAGTAGAAGAAAGTTTGAGAGTAACGTTTCACTTTTGGGTTGGAGAGTTGCACAGAGTAGGGGTGGGATTGAGTTGCAAGACGGGTACCACGTGCCCTACGTAAAGGAGGTGGTATACACTGGGAAAGCTCTGAGGAACACTGATTATTATAGTAGCGATAGAATAGCGAGAGAGATGCAACATTGCGGCAGAGAGAGAGATTGCAGAGAGTTGGTGAGTGGACGGGAGTTAATGATACGAAAGGCCTTCCTTTCAACTTTGTCTAGGAGAGCGGTGTGAGAGGAACCTCCCCACACATGTGAACAATATTCAATACAAGGACGCACTATGCCCCTGTACAGAGCAAGAAGCTGTGCAGGGGAAAAGAACCCCCTAAGGCGGTTGAGCACACCCAGCTTCTCGGAGGCTGCCTTAGCAAAACTGGTAATATGGTCCTTCCAACTGAGAGCAGAAGAAAAGGAGACACCAAGAATATTGAGAGAAGATGAAGGATTGATTTTTGTATTGTTGAAGAATAAGGGATAGTCCGCTGGGAGTTCCTTACGGGTAGATAGATGGAGAAATTGGGTTTTGGAAGCATTAAAGGTAACAAGGTTTTCTCTGCCCCAATTGGAGATAGTATTTAGATCATAATTTAAGAGTTCTATGGCTTCATTACGTTTGTCGTTTGTCGTTGAGGGATTGCTGGCTGGGCCGTTCTGAAAAACTAATGGAGTAGTGTAAGGTTGAGTCGTCTGCGTATGAATGGATGGAAATTGAGGTACAGTTGAGGAGATCATTTATAAAAATTAGAAAAAGAATAGGAGATAGGACAGAGCCCTGAGGAACACCGGAGTTTATAGGATGAGGAAGTGAACAATGGCCGTCCACAACCGCGGCTATGGAACGGCCGGAAAGGAAATTAGAGACAAAGGCACAGATGGAGGGATAGAAACCGAAGGAGGGTAGTTTAGAAATTAAAGATTTATGCCAGACTCTATCGAAGGCTTTCGATATGTCTAGTGCAATAGAAAAAGTCTCACCGAAGTCCCGAAAGGAGGATGACCAAGAGTTAGTAAGATATGAAAGAAGATCACCAGTAGAGCGACCCTTAAGGAAGCCATACTGGCGATCTGAGAGCAGATTATGAGAAGAGAAATGCTTAAGAAATTTGGAAGCAAGAATAGTTTCAAAAACTTTAGAAAGACAAGAGATGAGAGCAATTGGACGATAGTTGGAGGGTTGAGAGCGGTCACCCTTCTTTGGGACAGGTTGAATATATACCGGTATATATATATATAATATACTGTATATATATATATATTATATACACCGATATATATATATATATATACTGTATATTATACAGATATATATGCTCATTATGTATGTGTGTGTGTGTGTGTGTGTGTGTGTGTGTTATTATGTTTTCATTCATCTACTTATTTGTTTGTAATGCATATGTTGGTATAATAATGAATAAATATCTAAATAAATGCAATTGCAAGCGGTATAAATAATATTCCGCTGAAATCATACTTTTTAGAGTAATGAAATAACATGTGATAAGCATTGAAAGTGATTGAATATTTTGTATTATTTTGTTTTGCAATTATATATTATATAATATTTTATGGTTTGTTTTTGTTGTTTTCAAATAGATCAACCTAAATTCTTATCATCTAATCCACATATCTATACTCTGTTTTATTTCATCTGACGGTAACTTGAATCCCTTAGCAGCTCATTGCTCGATACTTAATGGACAAAATATGAAACCACCATGTCTCTGCATCATATTAAGACCAAGTTTATATAATTAGCACCATATTTCACTACAAAATCTTCAAAATAACTGAGAAATCTTGATGGGAACTTTGCAATTTACCGTCATTTGGAAAAACAAAAAAATAGACTATAGTTAAAGGGAGCCCACCTCGCTTTTTTTCTCTTTTTCTCCATCTCTCTTTGGCTTGTATCCAATCGGCCCCATTCAACCTGCTGTTCTAAGACGTTTACCCCATCTAGGTGTCAATATTTTCCTGGCGAGCGGTAGCGAGTCAGCATATATATATATATATTTTTGTTTTGACAGCAAGCTAAATTTGTACATTTTTTGATTGAAAAATTTCTCCGGCGAAGCCGGATTTCTCCATACAATGCTGGCTCGCTATCGCTCGCCAGGAAGAAATCAACACCTGGATGGGGATAAACGTCTTAAAATAGTTGGCTGAATGGGACCGAATGGATACAAGCCAGAGAAAGAGAGAAAAGGAGATAAAGATAAAACACAAAAAAACGGTGATCCCCCTTAAAATCTGAGCGTTGGCTTTTGGCATCTCTACAGTATAGTGTGACCCATAGTCTCTCTTGGCTACTCAGGGAGGGCTGGGGCAAACTGTAAATCGACACACCCCTTCTCCTTCATGTTTAGCCCCATTTGTTCTAAAATTTTAAGATGCATGCTCTATTTGTTTGGCGATTTTAAAATCTTTTGCCCCATTTTGTCTTTGCCTGTAATTAAGAATAACCGTCGCCCTTCATACCTTAGTTATCTTAAGTGTTAATCAATTCAGTATCAATGCCGTCCTTGTCATTTTATGCTGGTTACCATTAGATTACTTTATTCAGTTTATAAAGGGGTCTCTAGCAATTAACAGGCTTAGAACTATCATAATTAACCCTGTTTACTACCGAAATCCTTTTTAAGCTGCACACAATCGGTTCAATATACTGTAGCTAGAATAAACTAGAAATTACGTCGCCGGTACAGACGGGGTTAAGGGGAGGATTTTAGTTGATTCCCTAGACTTCCATCAAGCTTAAAATTACTCCCCCTTGACCCCCTTTCAAGATAAATTTGTACATTTTTCGGTAGAAAAATTTCCCGGCCAAAGGCCGGTTCCCCTTATATTACAGGCCCACTATCGCTCCCCAGGAAAAAATCGACACCTAAATGGCACGAATGGTCCTAAAATTGACAGAAACGGGGCGAGGGTTCTTAAAATCGCCAAACTAATGGGGTAAGCGTCTTTAAATCTCACAAGCAATGGGGCTAAACATGAGGGAGAAAGAGGTTAAGAAAAAAATCCTCCAGGTGGAAATCTCCCCGTAATCAGCACATTACGTTTACTATATGTATTTATATTTACATATATTTACGTTTACTATATGTATTTATATTTATATTTATTAAATTATGTATTTATATTTATATATTTACGTTTACTATATGTATTTATATTTATATATATTTACGTTTACTATATGTATTTATATTTATATATATTTACGTTTACTATATGTATTTATATTTATATATATTTACGTTTACTATATGTATTTATATTTATATATATTTACGTTTACTATATGTATTTATATTTACATATATTTACGTTTACTATATGTATTATTGGCGACATACTTTAATTCCTTTTCTCTTCGTCTCCCCAGGCTTGCTCAACTACTTCGCTTCTAGACGCCATTATGTCACCCTGAGCGTACAGAGATATGTGCCTGTATTCCTACCCCACCTGGCCGCCCTCAGACCCACACTGGCACACAGGTAAGGCCATTAATATGCCAAGTAGGTGTGTTATTGCGTGTGTATGTGTGTTTTTGTGTCTATGTGTGTGTCTGTGTGTGTGTGTGTGTGTCTCTAGACCCCATCTGGGGCTATGCCACAAAAAGTTGCAGTGGGATATTTATAATCGGGGTGACTCAGTGACATGGTTGCCAGATTTGACTATGGCAATAAATAATCAGTCACTTAGCACTCTCTGATGCGACGTTTTGGGTGTTACTATAATATTTGTTGAATTATTCTGGAGGGTATTGATTGCTGCCGCCATTCCCGACCAGTGTATCTCTAGTTTGTTCCTTAGACTAAGAGAAAGGTTCCCGAGACCCCTTTCAAATAATATAACGCCCCTTCTCAACCCATTTCAAGTTAAATATGTAAATATTTCGGTACAAAAATGGCCCAGCAAATCTCTGATTTCACCTAATTTGCAGGCTAGCTAACGTTTGCCCCGGAAATATCGACACCTTGGGGTGAAATGTCGTATTATTGCCAAACTAATGAGGTGAAATGTGATCAAATATCCAAACTAGTGGAGTAAACCTATTTACCTTGACAAACGGCAGAATAAGGGGAGACCTAATCCAAGTTTTTAAGATTATCAAAGGCCATGACAACATGGATGCAAGTAAGTACTTCACACTTGAAACTCAAATTACACAAGAAAATATGGTTACAAAATTGTCGGAAAGGCGTTTCATTCACATAAAGCAAGCGAAGCATTTCTTTTTCAACAGAGTGGCCAACTTATGGAATAAATTGCCTAGAAGTGGTGTACGGTGCCATACAGCCCAAACATTCAAATGTCACCTTGAAAAGTATCTTGCCATGAACCCCCGACTGACAGCGTTTGTGCCCGCATAATGTGTCCGTATCAATATCGTACACCCAACCCTACTATCGCCTTTACACTCAAATTATCTGTCAATATCAAATAAATATATACAAAACTTATGTATTTTTGTATATATTTATTTGATATTGACAGATAACTTGAATGTAAAGGCGATAGTAAGGTTGGGTGGTGGGTGATAACTACCGTGTTCGATGGAGGAGCAATAATGGCTTCATGGTTTCCACAGGTACGCCACGGTAGCCTTGTCCATTTCTTAGTCATTCAGGTGTGACTTTAACCTCATGACACAGGGACAAGTGGCTTAATTCTCAACTTTTGGTAATGCACTATATTGACGAAAATTAGGGGAGGTGTGAAACAAGCTCTGGCAAAATATCATACTGATCCAACTGTTTGTTAATAAGTTATTCCCTAAAACCGAGTAACACGGCCTGTGAAACCCATAGGGTGTCGATTTTGTTTTTCCTGGCAAACGATAGTGAGCCTGCAATTTTGGAAGAACCGGCCTTTGGCCGGGAAATGTTTCTACCGAAAAATGCACAGAATAGTCTAGAAGGGGGATCTAATGGATGTTTTCTTAAGCTTGATGGAGGTCTAGGGAGGAAACTAGAAAAACTATTAATACATTTAAAAATTGACCTAGTCAGACTAGGTTAGATTAGCTAAAAATAGGTTTAAGTATATTTTGGTGAACAAGTTATGAGAATTTAGCATTATAAGAAAACTTAGAAAAGAAATATTGCTTAAATGTGTTGAGCTGATATATGGATATGGCGGTGGCATAGAATCGATGTATAACAAATAAATGATAGTTGAAAGATATACGAATCTCTCTCTCTCTCTCTCTCTCTCTCTCTCTCTCTCTCTCTCCTGAGTGTAATGCTCTATGCAGTCTCTCTTTGTACATTTAAAATATCGCCCTGGAATTCTAACTTTAATATGAATTGTTCACACACACACACACACACACACACACACACCCACACACACACACATACTGAAGCACACATGGTTACACGCACCATGTATCTCGCTTACTCTAACACACATACATACACGCACACACACACACATACACGCACACACACACACATACACGCACACACACACATACCCGCACACACACAAACACACATACATACACACACACACACATACACATACACCCGGGCGGGGAAGAGACATTTGGGCAAGTCTCTTAACGGTGTAGCCTCTGTTCACCTAGCAGTATAAATAGGAACCTGGTATAAGTGGACGAAGTTGTGACGTCCCATCTGGGGTTGGTGATCGGTTACAAGGTGAGATGGGTATCGTACTGGTCAACCTAAGCTACTGGTCAACCTAAAAACCTAAGCTACTGGTCAACCTAAGCCTTCGGGTGAGACTGATACCGTAGTGAGAATGGTACCGTACAGAATAACCCTAAGCCTTCGTTTCCAAATGTCGCCAATTGGCTAAAATACAGACTACACACACATCCACAGCCATTTCAACGATACATAAACACTTAACATGCATTTCACGCAATACATTCCCAGTTAAGGAGGCGCGATAATAATGAGCTTAGCTCGCATTGCGTGGATTCCCCTTGACGAACAAGTGAGTGAGTGAGTGAGTGAGTAATACGGTGTATGTTGCACCCACATAACACTTACTCACTTATCAAGATAACGTTATCATATTAATTAATCAAAACTTTATAACCTTTGTTTGTCTGTAACTTTAAGTCACTATTGCACACCACAATTTGTTTTATGTGGTATATAGAAATGTATTTCTGACTTTTAGAACATTACCTGTGGAATATAATTATATATATATATATATATATATATATATATATATATATATATATATATATATATATATATATATATATATATATACATTATATATATATACAGTATATATATATACCGGTATATATATATATATATATATATATATATATATATATATATATATATATATATATATATATATATATATATAATTTTTCTTTGGAATTTAAGAAAATATAGATCTCGAATAATGCTACTGCCAATAAACAATCATAATTTGAGCTTATAAAAATACGGGTTTGCATAGTGGAAATTATGAAAAAATATAATTTGTTTTCCTACTAGCGGAACTTTTATTCAATTGCTTTAAAAAAAAAAAAATTGTTACATATTGTTTGAAGTGCCCCTAAGCCACCATGGTGAATTGTATTTGTGTTTATCAAGTCAACAATTAATGTCCTGTTCATTTTGATAACAGTGTAGTTCTAAATTGAAAAAATAAAATAAAAAATATATAAAATATTAGTAATTTTCCGAGAAATGCTTGGAGTTCAGAGGTGAATATGCTGTGCAACATATAGGTCAGACATATACATATATAATTGTATTGTATTATACTATTCACTACATCAGTATTGTCATCATGCTATTGCAATTGACCACTTGCGAGTTTCAGGGTATAAGGAAGTTGGAGCTGTAAACAATGATATAAAACAGAATTGTAATATTGATGTAGGTGTTTGATGGATCGGAAGTATGATTAATTAAATTTGTATGGGTATATAAATGCACTACAACCCTAATTTAGCTGGTAATTCTGCTAAATATCGATGTCTACAGCTCCAACTTCCTTATAGCCTGAAACTCGCAAGTGGTCAATTACTTTATAAGAAACTATGCGACCACGATTGCAAATGAGATGCAGTTACAAATCTATGCTAGAAGATTTTATTATGTGGCCCGATTCTCACTCGCTATGTCATTGCACATATATAGTAACCAAGGTATATTTAGTGATCACACATAAGTTTATAATATCATATGTTATACTTGTTTACCCCATACATTATATGCATTATATTCTGGCAACTATTAGATGGTTGTATTCAGCTTAGGAAGGATGGCTACCCGTTAAAAGATTATAGACTATCTCAATCAATCCTTTTAGCTACCATATATCCTTCCTAAGCTTCATAAAATCGTCTAAATGCAGCTGAAATAAAAACAAAAGACGTCGCCGGTACTGTTGGGTTAAAGACGTCTCCGGTACTGTCGGGTTAAAGGGAAATTGTTGAATATTTCCACTTTGAAAATTCTGAGAACGGATTCTAGTGATGATATCCTGAAAGCAGGACTCATATATAGTAGATTATATTGTATTCATTATAGCGAATCTAGAAATTGGGAATAAAGGGAGATTGCTGGTTATTCTGGCCCCCCTACTCCCTCATATTTAGCCCTATTAGTTTTCAGGATATGTTTGCTGATGATACAGTTCTGATGAGCGATAATGAATGGGAGTTGCAGGGTCTGGTAAATGAGTTTGGAACAGTGTGCGAAAAACGGAATCTTAAGGTAAATGCGGGGAAGAGCAAGGTTATGGTCTTCGAAAGGGGTGAAGCCACAGAGTGTGAGGTGAAGTTAAACGGTCAGGCTATGGAGATTGTCAGCTCAGTTAACCCTTGTCTAGCGGGGGGGTTTTGGGCTATTTTGGGCATATTCAGGCCCTCTTGAATGATCAATCAAGTATCTGCATGAAAAGAACTTTATTCGCAAAAAACTAGGCGCTAAAAGCTTCAAAATGAGACTAGAACGAGCTACGTAGCACTCGTCGTTCTCACGCAGTGGTACCACTAACATGGGAGTTTAGCGTATAGCGGCATATTTTTTACCACTATGCTCACTACTGGCAACACTGCCGGCCTCTCGAGAACAGAGGGAGCGTGAGTCAGTGGGCGGCGGTAAGCCCTGGGTGTCGGACGTGTTGCCTGCTGTGCTCCCGGCCATTTGCACTCAATTTTAACCCTTTAAAAGCCTTAATAATGCTCCTAACTTGCTGCAAATTGGAGCCCGACTTAAGGCGGGCCCCACCAGTTAAGGGTTAAGTATCTGGGCAGTGTGTTGAGTAAAGGTGGGACTATGGATGAAGAAGTGCGGGAGAGGGTGCAATAGGGGAAGAGGGTTGTAGGAACGTTGAAAGCAGTAACAAGAAATATGGTGGTCAGTATGGAAGTGAAGAAGTCCTTGCATGACAGTGTGGTAATCCTGACACTGACTTACGGAAGCGAAGCATGGACGTTCGAGAAGAGACTCAGACCAAGAGTGAGAGCGGTGGAAATGAGTTACTTAAGAGGTGCGTGCAGAGTTACATGGAGGGATAGACAGACGAATGAGGAAGTAAGAAGGAGGTGTGGTGTGGAGGTAGATGTGCTGGAAAGTGTGAAAAGGAACAACTTGAGATGAGATGGTTCGGCCATATGGAACGTATGGAAAGCGAGAGAATGACTAAGAGGGTGTACGAGAGCGAGGTGGAAGGACAGAGAGGGAGAGGAAAACCGAAGGAGAGGTGGAAGGATGGAGTGAGGAAGTATGTGGATGAAGGCGGTGCTGGTTGGGAGGAGGGGCGTCGACTGACTGGGGACAGAGGTGCATGGGGGCGGTTCGTTCGTGGCCACCCCTTTGAGGATCATGGCGTCAGGCAATAGATAGATAGATAGATAGTTTTCATATTTTAAGACGTTCGGCCAATTAGTATGACGATTTTAAGACCTTTCGACACATTTCTTTGTCAATAGTAACACTTTTCGTGTCATTTACGTGTCAATTCTATCTTAGCAAGGCTGTAATTAAGGAGGGACCGGCCTTCGGCCGAGATATTTTTCTACCGAAAAATGTACTAATATATTTTGAAAGGGGATCTTGGAGATATTATTTTTAGTTTGATGGAGGTCTAGGGAGGCATCTAAAACATAACAATAAATAAATTAATAAATGGACCAGAAAATACACTCACGTCACTCCGGAAGAGAGGGATCAAACCGGCTGTAATTATCCATGTCTAGGTAGCATTTAACCCTCCTCAGTGGATAGTAATATTAGCTTCATTAACCCTTTCAGTTCCAGCGACGTGTATTATTGTTTATTCTAGCTATAGTGAGCCGATATTATGCAACATGGGAAGGATCTGTGGTCGTTAAGGGGAGATTTCCAATTGAGGGATTTTTTTCTTGACTCCTTTCTCCTTCATGTTTAGCCCATTGTTTTTCTAATTTTAAGACGTTTGCCCCATTATTTTGACGATTTTAAGAACTTTCAACCCATTTCTGTCAATTTTAAGACCTTTCGTGCCATTTAGGTGTCGATTTTATCCTGGCGAGCGATAGCGAGCCTGTAATTTAAGAGGAACCGGCTTTCAGCCGGGACATTTTTCTACCGAAAAATGTACAAATTTATCTTGAAAGGGGCTCAAGGGGGTGAAATCTTAAGCTTGAAGGATATCTAGGGACCAAACTAAATATCTCCCCTTGAATGGATTGGTTTGATATAGTTATGAAGCCTTTATTATTGCTGGAGGTCCTTCGAAAGCTGAATCAAATCGTCTAACAATTGCCAGAATATGATGAAAGGAACGTCCTGGTACTGGATGAGTTAGTCAAGTCCTTCTGAGTTATGACATATTGGGAGCGGAGTGTGTATAATCGTCATGAAGAAAAGGCCAAATCACATTGATAAACACGAGGGAGAAGGAGGTCCAGAAAAACCAAACCTCCCCTTAAAGGAGTAGTAGCTATTGTTTGGTCTATGTATATATTTGTTTATTTATTTTTCAGTGTCCTCGCTAGGCCTCCATCACACTTAAAATAAACACCTCCTAGATCCCCTTTCAAGATAAATCTGGCTATCGCTAGCCAGGAAAAACAATCGACACCTAAATGGCACGAAAGGTCTTAATATTCGTAATTTTTATTAATTTCACCACAACACGAAACTCCTCCATTGCAATTAATGAAAGCATATATTATGTGATCGATAAACGAGAAGGGGGCCCGAAAAAAACAGTACCTGAACCTATGCTACCTTCTAGTCGTTACCTTAGAGTACCTGCCTCCACACCATACCTGATCCTAGAGTACTTTGACCTGTACGGGTATAGTTCTCTCTCTCTCTCTCTCTCTCTCTCTCTCTCTCTCTCTCTCTCTCTCTCTCTCTCTCTCTCTCTCTCTCTCTCTCTCTCTCTCTCTCTCTCTCTCTCTCTCTCTCTCTCTCTCTCTCTCTCTCTCTCTCCTTCCCCTCCATAGAAGACAGTTGGTAGTTCTGTGTCCCCCCCACCTGAACAAAGGCATCTGCTTTTATTCTCTTTCTCTCCTTTTCTCTGGCTTGTATCCATTCGGCCCCATTCAGCCAACTGTTTTAAGACGTGTATCCTCCTCCAGGTGTCAATTTCCTCCTGGCGAGCGATAGCAAGCCAGCATTGTATGGAGAAATCCGCTTCGCCGGAGGTATTTTTCTATCGAAAAATGTACAAATTTAGCTTACTGTCAAAACAAAAATATATATATATGCTGGCTCGCTACCGCTCGCCAGGAAAATGTTGACACCTGGATGGGGGTAAAAGTCTTAAAACAGTTGGCTGAATGGGACCGAATGGATACAAGCTAAAGAGAGAGAGGGACTAAAAGCGAGGTGGGCTCCCTTAACCTTTACCCGTTCTTCATTGTGCATCTGTATTTCCGTGTTGAAGGGGAGATTTCCACTTGAGGGATATTTTTCTCGACTTCTTTCTCCCTCATGTTTAGCCCCATTGCTTTTCTAATTTTAAGACGTTCGCCCCATTATTTTGACGATTTTAATCATTTTCGACCCATTTCTGTCAATTTTAAGACATTTAGTGCCATTTAGGTGTCGATTTTATCCTGGCGAGCGATAGCGAGCCTGTAATTTAAGAGGAACCAGCTTTCAGCCGGGACATTTTTCTACCGAAAAATGTACAACTTTATCTTGAAAGGGGCTCAAGGGGGTGTAATCTTCAGCTTGATGGATATCTAGAGACCAAACTAAAAACCTCCCCTTAAATCAAGCACATTCCTGATTTAAATCCTTGAACTATTTACACTGACTTCTGAGCTCTTGTCATGGGAATATAGAAATATGTAAGATATACATACACAAACTTTGCTTGAATTTATTATATTGATAAACATATCGAATGTGAAGTTAAAGAATGACCATTCCAGAATTCCTTTACATAATATGTTTGTATAATAATTGATCTAACCATTTTAGTAATATTATATTGTCACACCCATCACATCGTAATTAAAACTAGCCCATGATTGGCAGTCAAGCCTCAGTATTTTGTTTAAGGGGGGTGACCTGTTTTTGTTCTGTCCTTTTCTATCTTTCTCTGGCTTGTATCCATTTGGCCCCATTCAGCCTACTGTTTTAAGACGTTTATCCCCATCCAGGTGACAATTTTTTACTGGTGAGCGGTAGCGAGCCAGCATATTTTTCATTTTTGTTTGACTGCAAACTAAATTTGTACATTTTTCGATAGAAAAATGTCTCCGGATTTCTTCATATAATGCTGGCTCGCTATCGCTCGCCAGGAAGAAATCGACACCTAGATGGGGATAAACGTCTTAAAATAGTTGGCTGAATGGGGCCGAATGGATACAAGCCAGAGAAAGAGAGAAAAGGACAGAAATAACAAAAAGCATGTCACCCCCCTTAATGATTGATAATGGTTTCAACTCACACTGGTTTATCTTTTAGTCTATATATATATTATATACTTATTCTTCATGAGGGAAGTGAAACCTGACTGTACTGGTATAGCCTTGAACATGTATGCTATAATAAATTAAGGGGAGATAGTTAGTTTGGTCCCTAGATATCCTTCAAGCTTAAGATTACACCCCCTTGAGCCCCTTTCAAGATAAATTTGTACATTTTTCGGTAGAAAAATGTCCCGGCTGAAAGCCGGTTCCTCTTAAATTACAGGCTCGCTATCGCTCGCCAGGATAAAATCGACACCTAAATGGCACGAAAGGTCTTAAAATTGACAGAAATGGGTTGAAAGTTCTTAAAATCGTCAAAATAATGGGGCAAACGACTTAAAATTAGAAAAACAATGGGGCTAAACATGAGGGAGAAAGGAGTCAAGAAAAAAATCCCTCGAGTGTAAATCTCCCCTTAAGGGAGCCCAGACAGTATTGTGCAACATGATTTACTGCTTCAGCTCAATGGTTTACTGCTTCAGCTCAATGGTTTACTGCTTCAGCTCAATGGTTTACTGCTTCAGCTCAATGGTTTACTGCTTCAGCTCAATGGTTTAGTTTGCTCTCTAAACCTCTATCAAACTTAAAAATAACTCACAAGACCCCCCCCTTTCGATATAAATGTGTACATTTTTCGGTAGAAAAATGTCCCAGCCGAATGCCGATTCCTCTTCAAATACAGGCTCACTATCGCTCGCCAGGAACAAAATCGACACCTAAATGGCACGAAAGGTCTTCATATTGGCAAAGAAATGGGACAAAAGGTCTGAAAATCGCCAAACTAATAGGGCGAATGTCTTGAAATCTCATAACTAATAGGGCTAAACATGAGGGAGGAGGAGGACTTGAAAACAAAAAACTACCTCCCCTTAATTAAACTTCTGTTGGTTTTTGTTTTATTTTGTTTTGTGTATTATTCCGCAATACTCGACTTTTGGGATATCCGACAGTATTTTTGGATATCCGACAGTATTTTTGGATATCCGACAGTATTTTTGGATATCCGACAGTATTTTGGGATATCCGACAGTATTTTGGGATATCCGACAGTATTTTTGGATATCCGACTGTATTTTGGGATATCCGACAGTATTTTTGGATATCCGACAGTATTTTGGGATATCCGACAGTATTTTGGGATATCCGACAGTATTTTGGGATATCCGACAGTATTTCGTATCATGTCTGACGCTCCAGGCCCGCCCCCTTTGTTGTGTCTGGTGAAACTCAATGACACTTCTCAAAAATAGGTTAAGGGGAGATGGACCGTTTTTCTGGTCCCCCTTCTTCCTCGTGTTTAGCCCCATTAGTTTTCAGAATATAAGACGTTCGGTCCATTAGTTTGGCGATTTTAAAACCTTTCGCCGCATTTCTTTGTCAATATTAAGACTTTTCGTGTAATTTAAGTTTCGATTCATTTTCCTGGCGAGCGATAGCGAGCCTGTAATTTATGAGAAACCGGCCTTTGGCCGGGACATTTTTCTATCGAAAAATGTACACATTTATCTTGAAGGGGGGTCTAGGGAGTGTTTCTTTAAGCTAGGAAACTAAAAAATACTATGAATATATACATAAATAGACCCCCCAAAAATACATGAACATATACATAAATAGACCCCCAAAATACATGAACATATACATAAATAGACCCCTCAAAATACATGAATATATACATAAATAGACCCCCCAAAAATACATGAATATATACATAAATAGACCCCCCAAAATACATGAATATATACATATATAGACCCCCCAAAATACATGAATATATACATAAATAGACCCCCCAAAATACATGAATATATACATAAATAGATCCCCCAAAATACATGAATATATACATAAATAGACCCCCCAAAAATACATGAATATATACATACAGAACCCCCAAAAAACATGAATATATACATATATAGACCCCCCAAAATACATGAATATATACATAAATAGACCCCCCAAAAATACATGAATATATACATAAATAGACCCCCCAAAATACATGAATATATACATATATAGACCCCCCAAAATACATGAATATATGAATACATAACCCCCAAAATACATGAATATATGAATACATAACCCCCAAAATACATGAATATGTACATAAATAGACCCCCCAAAATACATGAATATATACATATATAGACCCCCCAAAATACATGAATATATACATAAATAGACCCCCCAAAATACATGAATATATACATAAATAGACCCTCCAAAATACATGAATATATACATAAATAGACCCCCAAAATACATGAATATATACATAAATAGACCCCCCAAAATAACCACTATCCCCTTAAGCCCAAGTCAAAGAAACCCCGAAGCACCTTTGATCTTGAGAGCTTTACTCTTGACTTTGGTATTGTCGTGGCCAGGTATTGGCATTTGAAAGTATATATATTTTAAAATATATTCTACTCAACGTGACAGAGAAAGGGGCGAGGGAACGTGAAAGTGGCCCCAGACCCTAAGAATTTGAGTTTTAAATGTTATTTCTGTTCGGGCTTTGTCTCGAGTCGGCCACCCTCAACAATGGGGTATGTGCCTGAGTACATACATACATACATACATACATACATACATACTGTACATTACTTGAAACAATATTGATCAAATTTGCATGTTTTATTTTGTCGTGTAATCATCTACGTTTCTATGCTTATGTCTGTTCTCACATTGTTATAATCACCCAATTAAAGGGGTAGTGCTTGGTTTTTGGTCTATATATTTAATTATTAATTTATTTTTTAGTTTCCTCGCTAGATCTCCATCAAGCTTAGAAAAACACCCCCTAGCCCTTTCAAGATAAATGTGTACTTTTTCGGCCGGTTCCTTCTAAAAATGAGAAAACCAATAGGGCTAAACATGAGGGAGAAGGGGGTCTAGAAGAAAAAAAACCCAGCCCATCTCCCCTGAATGTTGTGAGCGTGTGTGTGTATAATAATTACGTGTGAGCGTGTTGAGAGTGTTGGTCATGACAGTTTCAAGGTCGCACATATTCTTATATAGTTCGAGACGTTGAACAAATTAAACAATCCTCCTTAATTAAGGGGCTAGTGTTTTTTTTTTTCTTTTCTGTATTAATTTATTTTATAGTTTCCTTGATATACCTCCATCAAGCTTAGAAATAGACCCGCTAGACCTCACCTTGAATATATATTTGTACATTTTTCGGTAGAAAAATGTCCCGGCCGAAGGCCGATTCCTCTTAAAATTACAGGCTCGCTCTCGCTCGCCAGGAAATAATCGACACCTAAATGGTATGAAAGGCCTTAAAATTGACAACGAAATGGGACGAAAGGTGTTAAAATCGCCAAACTAATAGGCCGAACGTCTTATAAATCTTAAAACTAATGGGCCTAAGCATGAAGGAGAAGGGGTTAAAAAAAGCAACCACCTGCCCCTTAATGCAATACCATAATTATATAAACAGAATTGGGAGATGTAATTATATACACAGAATTGGGAGATGGGAGATGTAATTATATAAAGAGAATTGGGAGATGTAATTATATAAACAGAATTGGGAGATGTAATTATATAAACAGAATTGGGAGATGGGAGATGTAATTATATAAAGAGAATTGGGAGATGTAATTGTATAAAGATAATTGGGAGATGTAATTATATAAACAGAATTGGGAGATGTAATTATATAAACAGAATTGGGAGATGTAATTATATAAACAGAATTGGGAGTTGTAATTATATAAACAGAATTGGGAGTTGTAATTATATAAATAGAATTGGGAGTTGTAATTATATAAACAGAATTGGGAGATGTAATTATATAAACAGAATTGGGAGATGTAATTTTGCCCGAGATGGGTTTTATATTAGTTATATACAAAATTAACCCCTTCTGTACCGGCGACGTGTTTTGTATTTTATGGTAGCTATGTTTAGACGACTTTTATGCACTTTAAGAAGGACCTGTGGTAGTAAAAAGGATTAATTGAGATAGTTCGGAGCCTGTTATTGAATGGAGGCCCTTTTTAAACTGAATAAAATCGTGTGACCGTAGCCAGAATAATGTTAAAAAGATGTCGCCGTTACAGAACGGGTTAATAGCCACCACTGTACTTTACGTGTTATAATATGTCTGTCTGTCTGTCTGTCTGCATGTGAGCGTTGGGTGCAAAGAAGTTTATTTGTTTTTTGTCCACTAATCCGGATATTTTAACCTATTCAGTACCAGGGACGTCCTTTTCATCATATTCTGGCAACTATTAGACGATTTTATGCAGCTTAGGAAGGACCTCCAGCAATATTAAAGCTTCAAACTCTCATCCAACCCTTTTAGCAACCACGGATCCTTCCTAAGCTGTATTATATCGTCTAAATATAGTTATATTGAATTATATCACAGGTCGCTGTCACTCAACAGGTTAAATGACCGCAATACGTTTTCTTTCATATCATAAACAAAGAAAACAAATATTTTGGGATTAACTAAATCATTTTACTTTATTCTATTTGTTTCGAAGCAAATTGAATTCAGTGACTGAACCTCATTCATGGTTATCTCGACACGCTTTATGAAGACTCGAACTGCTTAACCCTTTCTGTACCAGCGACGTCTATTGTATATTATTTTAGCTATATTTAGATGATTTAATGCAGCTTAGGAACGGACTGTGGTAGTTAAAAGGGTTGATTGAGATAGTTCGAAGCTGTATAATTGCTTGAGATGCTTCATAAACTGAATGAAATCGATTAGTAGCAGTCAGAATGTCGACGATACACAAGGGGTTAAATGAAACCTCGAACTGCACATACTTGGTAAAGAATATACAGAACGTTCAATTACATCCAAAATAGCTGCGAAGGGGCTGGAGTTCTGTATTTCTGTATTTCTCACTACCTACTGTACCTCGAAATTTCTCCAGATCACGGAAGCCCAGAGCGAAAATGGCGGGCATACTCTAACACTTCTATACTCTGTTATACTCTTCTATGCTCTTTTATACACTTATATACACTTCTATTCTCTTGTATACTCCTTTATACTCTTCTGTTCTCTTATATACTCTCATACTCTTGTATACTCTTCTATACTCTTCTGTTCTCTTATATACTCTTTAATTCTCTTTCATACTCTTTTATACTCTTTTATACTTTTCTATGCTCTTGTATACACTTCTATACACTTCTATTCTCTTTTATACTCCTTTATACTCTTCTGTTCTCTTATATACTCTTTTATACTCTTTCATACTCTTTTATACTCTTCTATACTTTTCTATTCTCTTCAATACTTTTATATTCTCTTTAATACTCTTATATACTCTTCTATACTCTTTTATACTCTTCTATACTCTTTTATACTCTTCTGTTCTCTTTCATACTCTTATACTCTTCTATACTCTTTTATACTCTTCTATACTCTTTTATACTCTTCTATTCTCTTTTATACTCCTTTATACTCTTCTGTTCTCTTTTATACTCTTCTATACTCTTTTATACTCTTCTGTTCTCTTTTATACTCTTTCATACTCTTTTATACTCTTCTGTTCTCTTTCATACTCTTTTATACTCTTCTATACTCATTTATACTATTCTGTTCTCTTTCATACTCTTATACTCTTGTATACTCTTCTGTTCTCTTTTATACTCTTCTATACTCTTTTATACTCTTCTGTTCTCTTTTGTACTCTTTCATACTCTTTTATGCTCTTTTATACTCTTCTATACTCTTCTATGCTCTTCTACACTCTTTTATACTCTTCTGTTCTCTTTTATACTCCTTTATACTCTTCTGTTCTCTTATATACTCTTCTGTTCTCTTATATACTCTTTTATACTCTTTTATACTCTTTTATACTCTTCCATACTCTTCTACACTCTTTTATACTCTTCTGTTCTCTTTTATACTCTTCTGTTCTCTTTTATACTCTTGTATACTCTTTTATACTCTTGTATACTCTTTTATACTCTTGTATACTCTTGTATACTCTTATATTCTCTTGTATACTCTTATATTCTCTTTTATACTCTTCTACACTCTGTTATACTATGTTATACTATTTGATAGTCTTCTATACTCTTTTATACTCTTCTATACTCTTCTGCACTCTTTGCCATGTAAGATAAGATAAGTTTCATGTTTCGATGCGCCAAGAAAAAATAAGTAAGACTAATATTGATTATGATTATCATATAATAGTACAAAGGAGTACAAAGGAAATCAAGCAACAACAGGCTTGCGCCCACTCGAAGTTACTTGCTCTCCAAGTTACCGCTGTGTTAAACGCCAAACAGTGTCTCAGAGAGGATATGATAACGTGTGAATTCAATTAGGTTAATAAAATAACAACACAGTACTAAGAACATAACAACACAGTACTAAGAACATAACAACACAGTACTAAGAACATAACAACACAGTACTAAGAACATAACAACACAGTACTAAGAACATAACAACACAACAACACAGTACTAAGAACATAACAACACAGTACTAAGAACATAACAACACAGTACTAAGAACATAACAACACAGTACTAAGAACATAACAACACAGTACTAAGAACATAACAACACAGTACTAAGAACATAACAACACAGTACTAAGAACATAACAACACAGTACTAAGAACATAACAACACAGTACTAAGAACATAACAACACAGTACTAAGAAAATAACAACACAGTACTAAGAAAATAACAACACAGTACTAAGAACATAACAACACAGTACTAAGAAAATAATATACTCATTTATAAATGCAGTCATCCGTGGGTTTCGGGCAAGGTGCTTGTCTAAGCCAACTTCAACGGGAGGTTTTTAGTTTGTTCCCTAGACCTCCATCAAGCTTAAAATAACACCTCATAAACCCCTTTTCAAGATAAATGTGTAAATTTTTCAGTAGAAAAATGTCCCGGCCGAAAGCCGGTTCCTCTTAAATTAGAGGCTCGCTGACGCTCGCCATGGGAAAAAATCGACACCTAAATGACACGAAAGGTCTTAAAATTTAAAGCAATGGGGCGAACGTTCTTAAAATCGCCAAACTAATGGGGCAAACATCTTACATCTCTAAAGCAATGGGGCTAAGCATGAGGGAGAAAAAGATCCCTCAAGTGGAAATCTCCCCTTAAAAGAATCAACGGTATTGCAGTCTATAACATCTCGGGGAAGCCCACTCCACAAATTGACAACTCGATTAAAGTATAAGTTAGATTCATGCAAGTCAAATGATAGTAGAGAGACATATGAACTGGACATCATTTATCTGTATAATAATATATATATACAGGGTGGTGAAAAAGTAGGTTAACAGTCTTATAGCTATGGTAAATGGTAATGGCGACTGTCAACCTACTTTTGCACCACCCTGTATATATATATATATATATATATATATATATATATATATTGTGTGTATGTTTTAGTAAGAGCAAGTGAGTGATCGTAGCAGCGTTATCGTGATGCCGGTAATTACCTTCTCCAGGACTTGGTGAGCGATGTCTTAATTACACAGTTTGTAGGTCCAAGGCAAGGAGCGAGAGAGAGGAGGGGGAGGGAGGGAGGGAGAGCGGGGAAATATTGAAGACATATTGAGTTTTCAGTGAACTAAATGTATTCAGAATTAAAGTATGTTTATTATAAATATAATATTGATAATCGATAAATGAGAACAATTTATCAACTCTGCGAAGCAGAGTGGTATCGCGCCAACAGATCCCACCCGTATACTGTGCACCACCAGCCAGCCTGTCTGTCGTCGTCGTCGTCCGTCGTCGTCGTCCGTCTGTCTGTCCGGAAACTCCTCCTAGACCGTTCGATGGATTTTCACCAAATTTCACAGGTATATCCATTTGGTCAATGCGATGGTCAGTCAAAAATAAATTTTCCATTTAACTTAAAGGTTAAGGTCAAAGGTCAAGGTTAAAAATAAGGTCAAGATTTCATATATTTTAGTTTTTACTCAAATTTCTTCATTTTCACTATACAAGCTACTGGTAACCTTAACCCGTCGAGCCCCGGCTAGTTATTAATAAATGTACCACCAGAACCCGGCCGGTTTCGAAAAAAGTTTTTTTTTCTAGAAACAATAGCGAATGGGTTAGGAATGAAGGAAAAACCACGAAAAACCGATCAAAAAGCTCAAAAAATGGTCCTACGAAATGGTCCCCGAAAACGGATTTTACAAGAGTAAAAAATTGAAGGCAATTTCCCCAAAAAAACAGGTTTTTGCGCACTCACGCGCACACGGTTGGACTTTGAGAGTTTTCAACCATCGGCATGGGTGCGTGGGATACTTACACAGTTCCCATACAAATCTGAGCCCTCTAGGTAGAGCCACTCTGAGCCTGACGACTGAGCTAAAAGGGTGACTCGTCAGACGAGTCGCTGGGGTTTGGCGTTACATAAATAGGTGACTCGTCAGACGCGTCGCTGGGGCTGGCCGGGTTAATATCGTATTGACCAAATTATAGGTAAATATTCCAAAGGGTAAGGTCAAAGGTCAAGGTTAAAGGTCAAAATATGTATTTCTTATACTAACTGTTAGATTCTCACTAGGCTTACCATGTATATTCGGAATACCTAGGCCAAGGCCATACAAGCAACTATACAATTCCATATGAAAGGTCAACATCACAGGTCAAGGTCAAATAAAAGGTCAATATGCTATTTTCTTTACTTTTCATGCAAACTTCACAAAATTTGGTGAGATAGTTGCACTTTAAATGAAAAGGAAAATAACACAATTGGACACACATATAAAGGTCAAGACAAAGGTCAAGGTCAACTATTCTATTAATATATATGGAACTAACTGATGGGTTTTAATGAAATTAGGCATGCTTATTTGATTTTCCAGGGCAATGTCAATGAAAAAAAAAAAAGTACTCTTGCATAAAGGTCCAGGTCAAGGTCAAAGGTCAACTTTTACTATTTATTTTAATTTTTAATCAAATGTCTTCATTTTCACTATACAAGCTACTGGTAACCTTAATATCGTATTGATCAAATTATAGGTAAATATTCCAAAGGGTAAGGTCAAAGGTCAAAATAGTTTTTTACTAGTATTTCTTATACTAACTGTTACATTCTCACTAGGCTTACAATGTATATTCGGAATACCTAGGCCAAGGTCATACAAGAAACTATTAAATTCCATATGAAAGGTCAAGGTCACAGGTCAAGGTCAAATAAAAGGTCAATATGCTATTTTCTGTACTTTTCATGCAAACTTCACAAAATTTAGTGAGATAGCTGCACTTTAAGTGAAAAGGAAAATAATAAATGTTGAGACATATAAAGGTCAAGATAAAGGTCAAAGGTCAAGGTCAACTATTCTATTAATATATATGAAGCTAACTGATGGGTTTTAATGAAATTAGGCATGCTCATATGATTTTCAAGGGCAATGTCAATGCAAACAAAAATGTACTTTTACATAAAGGTCAAGGTCACAGGTCAAGGTCAAAGACAACTGTTATTATTTATAAAAAAAGATAACTCAACTTTTTGAAAACTGGCTGTTATGACATTACTTAAATATCATATATATCAAATTTCACATGAATATTGTAATAGTTAAGGTCAGAGGTCAGGGTCAAAGCAAGAGTATTTGTCATTTTCCCTAAACCCCTCCTAGATAGTTTAATGTAGTGTCACCAAATTATATAGGCCAATTCAGTTGGTCAACGCGACGACCATCCAAATATATGTATTTTATTTTAAGTCAAAGGTCATAGGTCAAGGTCACAGTATATGATCACTATTTGTAGGCCTAATCAATATTTGTTTATACAAATTACTCCATATTCATAATGCTAGTTAATACGAACATTGCTGTTAAGCTAACTGAATCCTGGATAAGAAATTCTAAGGTCGAAGGTCAAAGTCAAAGGTCGAAATATGATTTGTATTAGTATTTTCTATTTAATGTAAGATTCTCATTAGGCATATCATGCATATTCGGAATGCCTAGACCAAGGCCATACAAGAATAAACATGATTCCAATTGATTGGTCAAGGTCACAGGTCAACGTCAAATATAAGGTCAATATGCTAATTTCTTTACTATTCATGTAAACTTCACAAAATTCGTTGAGACAGTTGTGCTTTAAGGGAAAATTAAAATGTTAAATTTTCAGACATCATGAAGGTCAAAGGTCAAGGTCAACTATTCCTTTAATACCTTTGAAACTAACTGATGATCTTTAATGACATTTGGCACACTTATTTGATTTTCTAGGGTTACATCAAAGCAAACAAAAATACAATCCTACATAAAGGTCAAGGTCACAGGCCAAGGTCAAAAGTTAACCTTTATCATGAGAAATACTAAATTTTCGATAGCTGACGACTGTTAGTTGCATTTTACTTAGATATATATTTCAATCATATATATATTATATATATAAAGTATATATATATATATTTGTATATTATAATACTTAACATTAAAGGTCAAGATAAAAAAACAAAAGAGTGTTAATAATGTTCATTAAACTCTTCCTAGACTGTTTAACCCTCTGTGTACCGGTGACGTATTTTTTATTGTAGTCTAGTTATAATTAGACGATTTTGTGGAGCTTATGAAAGATCTGTGGTAGTAAAAAGGGTTAATTAAGATAGTTGAAAGCCTGCTAATTTTATGGAGGCCCTTCATAAACTAAATAAAATCGTCTTAATATCCAGTATGAAATGAAACCAACAGAACTGTACTGAACAGGTTACGCATCTTCACGAAATTTTGCTGGCCAATTCGGTTGGTCAATGCAACAATTGTCCAAATTTTGTGTTTTTGTTATACAAAGGTCAAGGTGAATGGTGAAGGTCACAGATTATTATCACTATTTATTTCTTATATATATATATATTCTAAATTTGAATTACACCATATTCAAAACGCAACAAAATAGTGTTACGCTGACCTTATTGTAGATAAATATTCCAATGGTTAAGATTCAATGTGATCATAAATGTAATTATATATACCGGTATATATATATATATATATATATATATATATATATATATATATATAATATATATACAGTATATAATAAACCGATTTTACCTAAGAGATTCAATACTACTTGCAGAATTCTAGGTCGCAGAGTTGCGTATGCATTTTTTTTTCTTTTTTTTTTGGGTAATGCGAAAACTGCACATCTACTTTATTAATTATCACAGGTGATAATAATGATGAAAGTAGCATCCTACTTCATGGTCTTACTTAGGATACAAGGGCTTGAAGCTTGGATTTTTTAAGGGAGCCCACCTCGCTTTTTTCTCTTTCTCTCCCTCTCTCTTTGGCTTGTATCCATTCGGCCCCATTCAGCCTACTGATTTAAGACGTTTACCCCCCTCCAGGTGTCAATATTTTACTGGCGAGCGGGAGCAAGCCAGCATATATATTTTTTTGTTTTGATAGCAAGCTAAATTTGTAAATTTTTCGATAGAAAAATGTCTCCGGCGAAGCCGGATTTCTCCATACAATGCTGGCTCGCTGTCGCTCGCTATGAAGTCGACACCTGGATGGGTATAAACGTCTTAAAACAGTTGGCTGAATGGGGCCGAATGGATACAAACCAGGGAAAGAGATAAATGGAGAGAAAGATAAAAAAGCCGGCGACCCCCCTTAACCAATGTTATTTAGAGGAGAGGTACAGTCGTGGCCATGAATACTTGACAAGAGACAGATAACGTAAATTAGCGATTCCCAATAATTTGATCATGTTGCTGTTCAAGAGAATACACCATGCACCCTATCACAGAGAATACACCATGCACCCTATCACAGAGAATACACCATGCACCCTATCACAGAGAATACACCATGCACCCTATCACAGAGAATACACCATGCACCCTATCACAGAGAATACACCATGCACCCTATCACAGAGAATACACCATGCACCCTATCACAGAGAATACACCATGCACCCTATCACAAAGAATACACCATGCACCCTATCACAGAGAATACACCATGCACCCTATCACAGAAAATACACCATGCACCCTATCACAGAGAATACACCATGCACCCTATCACAGAGAATACACCATGCACCCTATCACAGAGAATACACCATGCACCCTATCACAGAGAATACACCATGCACCCTATCACAGAGAATACACCATGCACCCTATCACAGAGAATACACCATGTACCCTATCACAGAGAATGTATAGTTGCAACTGCCCCCTGTGAAATAGGATTTCATGTCAAGGACGCAGGAATGGCTGCTCAAGGGCAGTAATACTCGCAGTACGTGAAGTATGGAATAGAGAGGTGAAGTGGTGAATTATTACTAACACACGGCAGGAAGAAGTAGTATGGCGATGCGAGGATGAGGGAACCAAACTACCTCCCAGAAGCTGAAGACTGCCCATGGCACCAATGGGGAAGGTGGGGTCGACGTATGTACCCCTAACGAAGGCACATATTTACCGGGAACAGAGTCATCCACCTTGAAGGCCACAACCCTCCAGCGGGCAGCCATGGGCCATCGTCCAGGGAAGGAACCAGAATCCATCAACCAGAAGATTCAGGATGGCATCAAGGACAAACGCCAGAACAGATATATGAACGGACGATGATAAACACAAAACAGAACAGAATGGAAGAAGGGAATGAAGCCGGCGGGAGAGGCAGCAGGACTGCCGGTGAAGGAGCCTATCACCAGGCTCGATTGAGAGTGCCACTAAATAAAACCATACATTTACTGAGCTGCGGAAACAACAGGCCTTGATGATCAGAGAGCTTCTCCAAATGTTATCCCAGTTTGCAAAAACTAATTCGCCAGCATACCATAAATGCGCTTTCAAAAGTTGTTCAGAAACTTTTGATCACAACTATACCTGGCCACAACCCATCCTCTGAGACCCCTGAAAGATTTATACAGTAGCTTGTAATGCCATATAATGTACCTTACCCCACTAGTATCTTAGACCATTCTATCTATCTATCTATATGCTCAGGCCCAATCCCCATTTTGGGGGTAGCCGACTCAAGACAGAGCAAGAACAGGGAAAACACAAAAACAACATAAAACAAAAAATAAACACAGATAAAAAACACAAACTCACACACATCCAGGTCACCCAGGAGAAGACCCAGAGACCAGGGTTACCAAGGTCGCTCCAGCACTCCCCCGGCCCCTGACCACCCGGAGAGGTTCCGATCTCGGCAGGCAGACATGCAGCGGAGCCAAAGCCACAAGCCCTCCCACCACACTTCCAGGCACACCCTTCATATTAATCGTCCCCCCGGGCCAGGCGCCTGATGGACTATTATCTAGTTGAACTTGCGCCCGACCCCTTACTCCAAATGACCACGTGTTCACTCAACTATTCACAAGCATTCTCCATTCACTCCTGTCCACCACCACTTCCCCTGCCTGATCTATAGTCATTCCTCTATCATCCAAAGCCTTTCTTACACAGTCTCTCCATCTCAATGGGGGTCTTCCTGCCCTTCTATCTCCCCTTGTACCTGACTCACATATTCTCTTTGTAAGCCTTTCATCTCCCATTCGTTCAACATGACCATACAAGCTCAACACCCTTCTGTCCACTCTGGCTGACAAATGTTCCTGCTGCCCCACTCTCCTACGTATCTCTTCATTCCTCAATCTGTCTCTACGAGTAACTCCACACATACTCCTCAAGCAGCTCATCTCCATCACATCCAGCCCTCTTTTCTCCTTTTTCATCAGAGCCCATGTCTCAGCCCCATACATCACTGTTGGCACAACAATTCCTTGATACAGTGCACTTTTTACTTTCACTCCGAGATTTCTCGTCTTCCACATACTTCCCATTGCTCCGAAAACCTTCCTTCCTTCACACACTCTCTGTTTTACCTCCACTTCCATACCTCCACTCCTGCTTATCGTTCCTCCTAGATATTTAAAACACTCTACTTGTTCCAATATTTCCCCATCCAGCCTCACATCTAGATTCACCCTATGCTCTCCCCTATTACACACCATTACTTTACTTTTATTGACGTTCACCTTCAGTTTCCTCCTTCCACAAACCACACCAAACTCTTTGACTACCCGCTGCAGTTTCTCATCAGAATCCGCCACCAATGCTGTGTCATCAGCGAACAGCAACTGATTCAACTCCCAATCTCTACCATTCTTTCCTACTAAACCCAATCCTCTTCCCATAGTTCTCCTTTTCACCTCCCTCACCACACCATCCATAAACATATTAAACAGCCATGGTGACATTACACAATCCTGTCGCAAACCTACCTTTACCTCAAACCATTCACTCAACTCACCATTTCCTACTCTCACACATGCTCTGCACCCTTCATAAAAACTCTTAACTGCTTCTAACAAATTTCCTCCTATTTCATAAAACCTTAACACCTTCCACATTGCTTCACGGTCCACACGATCATACGCTTTTTCCAAGTCCATAAAAGCCCAAAATATCTCCTTATGCTTCTCTAAATACTTCTCGCATAACTGTCTTACTGCAAACATCTGATCCACGCACCCTCTTCCCCTCCTAAAACCGCACTGTTCTTCTCCTATTGCAACTTCCGTACACTTTATTATCCTCTCTATCAACACCCTGCCATACAGCTTTCCAACCACTGACAATAAACTAATACCTCTATAACTTGAACACTCCTGCCGATCTCCCTTCCCCTTGTACAACGGCACAATACATGCACTCTTCCAGTCTATTGGTACCATTGACACAACAAAGCACACATTGAAAAGTCTCACCAACCAATCTATTATCACATCTCCACCCTTCTTTATACACTCCACAGCAATACCATCTTAGACCATTAGAAAAACTAATTATTTTGTTAGAATTATATGGGTAGAAAGGTTGTAGCATATTCATTTACTTTAATCTGAACTCTCTTTGGCATATACCTCCTTCCAAAAGTGAGCCAATTGCTTGAATATATTTAATGGCATCATGGAATTGAAGGCCAATGCTGGGTAGCTCTCCTAATTATCGATATTATATGTTTTAATGAGAGCCCTCGGAGTTTGTATATGCAATAGATAGCAAGTTACCCGAGTATAGGACCTTCCATAACTTTGGCAGGTAAATTAAGGGAGCCCACCTCGCTTCTTTTCTCTTTCTCTCCCTCTCTCTTTGGCTTGTATCCATTCGGACCCATTCAGCCTACTGTTTTAAGACGATCACCCCCATCCAGGTGTCAATATTTTCTTGACGAGCGGTAGCTAGCCAGCATATATATATATATATATATATATATATATATATATATTTGTTTTGACAGCAAGCTAAATTTGTAAATTTGTCGATAGAAAAATTTCTCCGGCGAAGCCGGATTTCTCCATACAATGATGGCTCGCTATTGCTCGACAGAAACAAATCGACACTTGGATGTGGATAAACGTCTTAAAACAGTTGGCTGAATGGGGCCGAATGGATACAAGCCAGGGAAAGAGAGAAAAGGAGAGAAAGATAAAAAAAGCAGGTGACCCCCCATTAAGACAGATTCACCAACTTGCGATGGCTGTTACTGGAACTTGCTATCCTGTCGTCGCTATCGTGGGGGGCATCAACTCTCTCACTCTCACTCTCTCTCTCTCTCTGTCTCTCTCTCTCTCTCTCTCTCACACACACACACACACACACACTGTGGTCACGTGGTCTAAGGCGCTGTATCTTGCGCTGAACGCGATTGCCGGGGCGAGGGTTAGAGTCTCCACCAGAATCCTAAACAAAATTTCGGCCATAGTGACGGAGATAATTGTATCGTGGTTCCTCCCTAATCAAGCTGCTATCAGCCTGTGTTAGCCTACACATCTTCTCACCAATACAAAGTGCATCTGCGTATGTACTTGGTGGGAAGCCAGGTACGGCACCTCACGCTCACCAAAGGTCGCATGTGACCTCGTAGTTAACCCCCTCTGTACCAGCTATGTCTGTTTAACTTTATTCTGGCTACTATTAGACGATTTTTGTGCAGTTTGGAAAGGGCCTCCAGCAATTAACAGGTTCGAAGTATCTCTTAACCCTTTTTGCTAGCACAGATCCTTCTTAAACTGTACACAATTGTCTAATCATAGCTACAATAGAATCGAAAGAGGTCACCGGTAAAGAAGGGGTTAAGGTAGAATAAGTATTGTACTGTATAAATAGGTTTGAGAAAAACTCTATAGATTTTCAGCCTCAGAGCTGCAATGATAAATAAATCGACAATTATTTATTATTATTATCACACACACAAACACATCAAAAGGTCATACACGTGCCCCAATGTTGTTAACTCTCTAATAATATCCATAATATATATTCAATTGTCTATCTATCTATCTATCTATTGCCGGACACCTTACTCCCCTTACGAGGGTGGCCATACACAGAATGCCCCCAAGCGGACCTATTCCCTGTGAGAGGGACAACCCGAGCCAGTTTAGTGAAGGACTTACAGGATTGACCACTCAATTTAGGATCCGTCCAACTCCGAGGCCCTCTGTGTATCTTGTTAGCACTATTTTTCTACAGTGGTGTTCGGCTAATCCACCCACTAACCTGCCTTACCCTTAGGTAAGCAGTACGGATTTGCATCAGGTTTACTCCCCTAGACAGGTTGCCAACCAAGGCTGACGAGTCCCATCCACCCGAATTTGTATAAGGTTGTCTACCCTAGATGAGTTGCCGACCAAAGCAAACGAGTCCCATCCACCCGTAAATCGGGTTCGAATTGTAACCTTATAAAATTATGTACCGTAGTATTAAAGGTCTTTCTTCCTGTTATATATATATATTAATATTTCACTATTACTAACTCTTACCTTCCCACACGCACTTCACATTCCTATCCTGTTCTATTTAAGTATCCCTGTTAATAATGCACTTACTCAGCTTGTATAATGTCACTCATGTTAAGGGGGAGGAAGTTGTGTCATTGCAGTTAATTTCAGCATGCCATCCACGAGTAATATTCCCACAACCATTGTCACATCATCAGTGCACAGGTAAAGGTATAGTTATAATTATAATTATATTATCTTTATATAGTAATTATCACACAAATATGTTGCTGGAACTTCTGTTTCACCACCTGGCCTCCCTAGCTGATCCTCTCTGTGCCTCATCAACACTAAGGGCAACCCCAGCCTGCCCTTCAAACCACCTTCTGCTACCATCAACACACTATACTACAAACACCTTACATACCTCACTATCTCTCTACCATATAAAGATGACGACATTACGACCAGCCTCGGAGTCCCCGGGGTGGGGGGGCAGAAATGCCCCCATCCGACTGTCCCCTGACAACGACTCCACAAAATGTTTTGGACCACTACCTTCTACTCTTACTATTAACTTCTGCAACATTCGTGGCCTCTCCTCTAACTTCCACTCTGTGGAACATGACCTCTCGTCTGCCAACCCTGATCTTCTCTTTCTCACCAAGACACAGTTGTCTGGGACTTCTGACAGCAAACAATTCTCTGTATCCTCCTACTATCTCTATCCTCAGTTTCGAGCCAAAGGTGGATGTTGCGTCTATGTACGCAACAATCTTGCTTTCTCTCATGTTCCCAACTTAGATTCTTCTGAATTCTCAACTCTCTGGCTAAAGCTTTCTTGTCATTCTCAAACTAAATATTTCTACGCTGTTTATATCTCCCCTAATTCTACTGACTAGCCAAAAATCTTCGACTATTTAACTTCTAAAGTGCAACACATTCTATCCATCTCTTCTTTCTCAGAAATCTCCATCTTAGGAGATTTCAACGTTCACCACCGCCAATGGCTCTCCTCTCATTCCACTGACCAAGCTGGTGAACAAGCCTTCATCTTTTCTATCCTAAACGACCTAGAGCAGTTAGTCCAGCAACCCACTCGTCTCCGGATCGCTTCGGAGATTGGCCCAACATTCTTGAATTATTTATAACCTCTAACCCTTCCGCTTATACTATACATTAGTTCTCTTCTTTGAGCTGCTCCGACCATAAACTAATTTCTGTCACCTGTCCTATCTCTCCAGTATGGCCACCCGATCCTCCCAACCAGCAGCTCTTGTGGCACTTTGGCGCTGCCGACTGGGAGGCTCTTCGGCAGTACTTCTTTGATTTCCCTTGGAATGACTTTTGCTCCCGTGGCCGGGAACCCTCGGGGAGTGCTGAACGCATTACCGAGGTAATCCTCTCGGGCATGGAGCGCATTCATTCCATTTTCTTTCACTCAGTCTAATGCAAACAAATCTTGGTTTACTCAAGCTTGTTCTACTGCTGTCCTCAACAAGGAGGAAGCATTCAAACGGAAGCGACGCCTCAAAACTCAAGAATCTCATTCTTCCTATATTTCTGCCCGGAATCAAGCCAATTCTGTTCTTCGACTTGCCAAGCACTCTTTCATCAATAATAAATGCACTGAACTATCCAACTCTAGCTCTTCCCAAGCTTTCTTACATCTAGCCAAAAATCTCTCCAACAATTTTTCTACCTTGTCTTTCCCTCCCCTTTTCCACGCTGATGGCACAACCATTACTTCTTCCTCTGACAAACCTGAACTCTTCGCTCAAACCTTTGCTAGAAACTCCACCTTAGATGATTCCGGTGCTATTCCTCCCTTTCCACCCCCCCCTCTCCTACTTATGCCTAATATCCTAATCTCTTCTAAAGATGTACTTTCTACCCTCTTTGGGCTTAATTCTAAGAAGGCGTACGGTCCGGATGGTGTTCCTCCTGTTGTACTAAAAACGTGTGCTTCCGTGCTAACTCCCTGCCTAGGCAAACTCTTTCATCTTTGTCTCTCCGTTACCATCTTCCCTTCTTCCTGGAAGTTTGCTCTCATTCAACCTGTCCCAAAGAAGGGTGACCGCTCTCAACCCTCAACTATCGTCCAATTGCGCTCATCTCTTGCATCTCTAAAGTTTCTAAACTATTCTTGCTTCCAAATTTCTTAACCCGTTCAGTACCAGCGATGGCAGAGAGCAGTCAGTAGACAAATCAATCCCCAGTCCCAGCGACGGCTGCCAGCCGTCCGTAATATACGATCCTTGTAACTGCCAGTATCAGGCAGTACCTGGTACCACGACGTTTGAACACTGCTCTAAGACCTTGGCAACACTTCTCAGCTTGTATCCAAGCCACCACATGCTGGGAGAGGCAGTATTCCTCCATCTTTTGAGGTGGGAGGTTGTCATAGCTTGCCTCTGACGCCATTTTGGCCACATTGCTTGGGACTGGGGGGTACATTTATGCTAATACCCTATGGTACAGTAGGGGTTAAGCATTTCTTTTCTCATAATCTACTCTCAGATCGCCAGTATGGCTTCCTTAAAGATTGCTCTACTGGTGATCTTTTTTCATATCTTACTAACTCTTGGTCATCCTCCTTTCGGAACTTCAGTGAGACCTTTTCTATTGCACTAGACATATCGACGGGACATATCGAAGGCCTTCGATAGAGTCTGGCACAATTTTTTTTTCTTCGAAACTACCCTCCTTCGGTTTCTATCCCTCCATCTGTGCCTTTGTCTCTAATTTCCTTTCCAACCGTTCCATAGCTGCGGTTGTGGACGGTCATTGTTCACTTCCTCAACCTATCAACCCCGGTGTTCCTCACGGCTCTGTCCTATTCTCTTTCTAATTTTCATAAATTATCTTCTCAACTGTACCTCCAGTCCCATCCATTCATACACAGACGACTCTACCTTACACTACTCAATTAGTTTTTCAGAACGCCCCAGCCAGCAACCCCTCAAAAACAAAGGTAATGAAGCCATAGAACACTTATCGGCTGATCTAACTACAATTGAGGCAGAGAAAACCTTGTTGCCTTTAATGCTTCCAAAACCTAATTTCTCCATTTTACTACCCGCCCGGAACTCCCAGAGGACTTTCCTTTATACTTCAATAATACAAAAATCAACCCTTCATCTTCTGTCAGTATTCTTGGTGTCTCTTTTTCTTCGGCTCTCACTTGGAAGGACCATATTACCAGTCTTGCTAAGGCAGCCTACCAGAAGCTGGGTGTGCTCAACTGCCTCAAGGGGTTCTTTACCCATGCACAGCTTCTTGCTCTGTAAAGGGGCACAGTGAGTCCTTGTATTGAGTATTGTTCACATGTGTGAGGAGGATCCTCTCACACCGCACTCCTAGACAAAGTAGAAAGGAAGGCCTTTCGTATCATTAACTCCCGTCCACTCACCAACTCTCTGCAATCTCTTTCTCTTCGCCGCAATGTTGCATTTCTCTCGCTATTCTATCGCTACTATAATAATCAGTGTTCCTCAGAGCTCTCCCAGTTTATACCAACTCCTCTACGTAGGGCACGTGGTACCCGTTTTGCAACATAATCCCACCCCTACTCTGTGCAAATCTCCAACCCAAGAGTGAAATATTATTCTCAGACTTTCTTCTATTCAATAGCTGAGCTCTGGAACTCTCTCGTAGAATCAGGCTTTCCCTCTTCCACTCTGTGTGTCCAGGCATTTTGGCTCGAACGTCCCTTGATTTTGACCCTGTTACCCTGTCTAGGTGTCAATATTTTCCTGGCGAGCGGTAGCGAGCCAGCATATATATATATTTTTGTTTTGACAGCAAGCTAAATTTTTACATTGCTCGATAGAAAAATGTCTCCGGCGAAGACGGATTTCTCCATACAATGCTGGCTCCATCAAAAGAGAGAGAGAGAGAGAGAGAGAGAGAGAGAGAGAGAGAGAGTGAGTTGCCAAACGAAAATCGCCGGGAAAAAGAAAGCTTTGTTTGGTTTGTCTTTAATAAACACCTGTCACTCGTAGTTCGTGTATCTCCCATCGTAGAACAAACACCTGTCAATCATTCAATCTATCTATCTCTAGCGCCCCCCTCTCTCTCTCTCTCTCTCTCTCTCTCTCTCTCTCTCTCTCTCTCTCTCTCTCTCTCTTTTGATGCAGGTTTAAGGAGGAAAATAATAACAAATTATTAAAATATGTACAAATGAGCAAATAAATACGCCGACCCCCCTTAACTACCGAGCCGTCATAAACTAAAGCGTACCTACCAAGTTCTACAGTATATATATGTGTTCAACTGTATACTTCAGGACGCTAATTCACCCCGTACATATGCAAAACTATCCTGAATCGAACCGAATCTCCCCATGGAATATGTACTAAATATTTTCATACCGGAGTTTATATATGAGAGAGAGAGAGACCTGGAGAGAGGAGGAGAGAGCGAGAGAGAGAGAATGGGGGCTTGTCCTATTCATTATACAGATACTTTCATTTACTGGAGTATGAACATATATTTAAATACACAATTATCAGGTAAGCCATTGATGACACCCTGAAGACAACGAACATACATTTACCAAAGACACGTACCGTTCTTATTTAACCCGTCCAGCCCCAGCGACGCGTCTGACGCGTCGATGTATGTAACGCACAGCCCCAGAGACGGCCCTAACGCGTCACCCTAATTGCGCCGACCGTAACCTCAGGTGTAGCCACTCAAGAGGGCTCAGATTTGTATGGGAACTGTATACATATCCACGCAAACGTGCCGATGGTTGAAAACTCTCACAGTCCATGTGAGTGCGCAGAGCGCGCAATAACATGTTTTTGGGATAATTGCCTTCAATTTTTACTCTTGTAAAATCCGTTTCGGGCTCTGTAGGACCATTTTTAAGCTTTTGAGCGGTTTGTCGTGGTTTTCCTTCATTCCTAACCCCATTCGCTATTGTTTCTGGAATAAAACATTTTTGAAAACGGCCGGGTTCTGGTGCGCAAACATTACAAAACTAGCGGGCTCCACTTAAGGGGGTCACCGTTTTGTTTTTCTTTCTGTTCTTTTCTCTCTTTCTTGGCTTGTATCCATTCGGCCCCATTCAGCCAACTGTTTTAAAGATGTTTATCCCCATCCAGGTGTCAATTTTTTCATGAGCGACGAGACGGATAGCAAGCCAGCATTTGTATGGAGAAAATCCGGCTTCGCCGGACGGGACCAATATTATATCGAAAAATTTAAAACTTTAGCTTGCTGTCAAAACCAAAATATATATATACTGGCTCGCTACCGCTCGCCAGGAGGACATATATGACACCTGGAATGGGGGGTAAATAGTCTTAAAACAGTAGGCTGAATGGGGCCGAATGGATACAATAGCCAAAGACGAGCGAGGGATTTGGGAGAAAGATAATTAAAAAAAAAGCGAGGTGGGCTCCCTTAACAGCGTATAAGAGGAGGCGTTTCCACTCTACAATAATAAAACCCTGTATAATTGGTTACTGCAGCATATTTCAACATCGAGTTTCAACCACGCTTGGAGGATGATGCAAGTTATGGGGGTGGGGGTCCCCGTTTTTTTTGTTTTTATCTTTCTCTCCTTTTCTATTTTTCCCTGCCTTCTATCCATTCGGCCCCATTCAGCCAACCTGTTTTTAAGACGTTCTATTCCCCATCCAGGTGTTGAATTTCGTCCTGGCGAGCGATTTAGCGAACCAGCATTGGTATGGAGAAATCCGGCCTTCGCCGGAATGAAAATTTTTCTATCGAAAACAATTTACAAATTTAGCTTGCTGTGCAAAGAAAAAATACTGTATAATTCTGGCTCGCTACGCTCGCCTGGAACAATATTATTACCTGGATAGGGTAAAACGTCGTAAAAACAGTAGGCTGAATGGGGCCCGAATGGATACAAGCCAAAGAGAGAAGGAGAGAAATAGAAAAAAGCGAGGTGGGCTCCCTTAAGGGGAGATAGGCCAGATGTTGTTGGTCTGTTTATTCATTTATTGCTGTATTTCTTAGTGTCCTCCCTAGACCTCCATCAAGCTTAGAAAAACACCCCCTAGACCCCCCTTCTAGATAAATGTGTACATTTTTTACAAGAGGGAGAAAGGGCTCCAGAAAAATTATCCATCTCCCTTAAACAGGGGAGGTGTGGCCCCCCCCAGGAGTGGTCTTGCCACTGACCTGGTAATCCACAGGTCCCGGGTTCAGTTCCCGCTGTATCAATGGGAAGAATATTATTGGGATGGAAGGAATTTGTGCTGTACCTAGTATCAATGCATTACCACAAAGCCCACCGAAACGCTAATAAAATACCCTCATTGTTCCCTGATTAAAATAGACATCTGTATGAATATTCCACATATTCAAAAATGCTATAGGGGTGCAATGCCTGCGTGAGTTATCTGATAAACAGGTGGCGTTGTGGATCGTGTAAGTGGAGAGTCCGAGGGTAGGGGAAATGAGGACAGGTGAAGCAGGTGAACGAGGTGGTTTCAGAGACTGGGGTCGCTCGGGCCATGAGTGAGCATCGTGCCTCATGTGAAGGCAAGATGGCAGGTGCCGTTGTACTCTACGATGCTTCACATGTCTCACTCCTTAGACTGCGAACAAGACCTCACGGGCTTTCACTGGTCATTGTACAGCGGTGAATGTACAGGCTCTCAGCCTAGGCCCCGAGAGGAATAGTGTGGCAGATATGTGAAACATATGTGGGAATTGTGCGTTTCTTGGATACAAGTGTCCAAAATTGGCACACACAATTAATAAAGTCAGTATAATCAACATTAGCTATAGGGCCATCAAAGGTAGCCTATGTTGGCTTTGGCAGCCCCTGTTCAATTAATCTCCATAAGAGTACTGAAACACCGATATTTACCCCAAACTGTATACTGTGGTAGAGATGTCAAACTAGTCTCAAATGACTCGTCTGAACAAGGGAAACAATAAATTGTTCAGACAATGTTTAGCAAAAAGTTGTCCATTTGCACTTGTAATGGTCCCTGTAGGTTCAACAAAATAGTGGCAATTGGCAAACAATCTTCCTCAATTTGTAGCAGGTGATAATAAACTTCAGGGGACCAGTACAAGTCAACAAACCGGTCAACATTAGCCAAACATTCTCTGAATATAAGTTGTTTCCCTTGCCCGGACGAGGTCATTTGAGACTAGTTTGACAGTCTCTACCACAGTATACAGTTTGGGGTAAACTATCTGTGTTCCAGTACTCTAATGGAGGATAATTGAAAAAAGGGGCATGCCAAAGCCAACATAGGCTAAACCTGTGATGGCCCTATCAGCTAATTTTGATTAGACTGTGTTTATTATGAGGTGTGTGCCAATTTTGACACTTGTTATCATGAAAACACACAACCTTATTCCACCTAACCTGCTGCACTAGAAGTAAGTGAGGATACAAACAAAAAAAAAAAAAAAAAAAAACAAAAAAAAAAACCCACATAAACAAAAAATACATATAGGACAAAAGGTAAGATAAACTACCTTTGCAACTCTTTCAATATACCGTATGATGACGAGGTTCTTCATTATATTTGTACTATGCAAAGACCAATCCTGCTATTTAGGTGTCGAGTATTTGTTTTCCTGGCGAACGATAGTGAGTCTATAATTTTGGAAGAATCGGCAGTCGGCCTGAACATTTTTGACCGAAAAATTTACAAATGAATCTAGAAGGGGGATCTAATGGATGTTGTTGTTTTTATAATTTGATGGAGGTCGAGGGAGGAAACTAAAAAAATAATATATATATATATGACATAACCAAAAAATATACCCTTCCCCCTTAAACCAAAATAACAAAACACTTTTGCATAGAGGGACATAGGGAAGATAATTATGACACCTACTCAACGCTTGCAATATGCCGTAAAATAACAACAACGTTTGCATATAGGACATAGGGAAGATAATTATGACACCTACTCAACGCTTGCAATATGCCGTAAAATAACGTCGGTTCTGCATGATACATTAAACTATCAATAGAAAGATGTTTTGAATAATAAGAAACATTTGTTGAGTCACTGGGGGTAGAGATTGTTTGGGTTCCTTTGGTTCCTAGAGATCCCTCAGTGAAATGCATTTTAGTAACATTTTTTTCCCCTCCATATAATCATTGCTAGTATTGCCTACTTAAGAGGAGGCAGTTGGTTTTTCGAGTCCTCCTCCTCCCTAATGTTTAGCCCTACACAGTTAAAAACATTTTTTTTTTATAA
>CM064517.1:16918538-17025053 GCA_032716605.1 Paralithodes platypus
CGAGCCGTCATAAACTAAAGCGTACCTACCAAGTTCTACAGTATATATATGTGTTCAACTGTATACTTCAGGACGCTAATTCACCCCGTATGTATGCAAAACTATCCTGAATCGAACCGAATCTCCCCATGGAATATGTACTAAATATTTTCATACCGGAGTTTATATATGAGAGAGAGAGAGAGAGAGAGAGAGAGAGAGAGAGAGAGAGAGAGAGAGGGGCTTTGTCCTATTTCTCATTATACAGACATACTTTCATTTACTGGAGTATGAACATATATTTAAATACACAATTATCAGGTAAGCCATTGATGACACCCTGAAGACAACGAACATACATTTACCAAAGACACGTACCGTTCTTATTTAACCCGTCCAGCCCCAGCGACGCGTCTGACGCGTCGGCGATGTATGTAACGCACAGCCCCAGAGACGCGCCTAACGCGTCACCCTAATTGCGCCGACCGTAACCTCAGGTGTAGCCACTCAAGAGGGCTCAGATTTGTATGGGAACTGTATACATATCCCACGCAACCGTGCCGATGGTTGAAAACTCTCAAAGTCCATGTGAGTGCGCGCGAGCGCGCAATAACCTGTTTTTTTGGGATAATTGCCTTCAATTTTTTACTCTTGTAAAATCCGTTTTCGGGGGCTCTGTAGGACCATTTTTTAAGCTTTTTGAGCGGTTTGTCGTGGTTTTTCCTTCATTCCTAACCCATTCGCTATTGTTTCTGGAATAAAACAATTTTTTGAAAACCGGCCGGGTTCTGGTGCGCAAACATTACAAAACTAGCCGGGGCTCCACGGGTTAAGGGGGGTCACCGTTTTGTTTTCTCTTTCTGTTCTTTTCTCTCTTTCTCTGGCTTGTATCCATTCGGCCCCATTCAGCCAACTGTTTTAAGATGTTTATCCCCATCCAGGTGTCAATTTTTTCATGGCGAGCGATAGCAAGCCAGCATTGTATGGAGAAATCCGGCTTCGCCGGAGACAATTTTCTATCGAAAAATGTACAACTTTAGCTTGCTGTCAAAACAAAAATATATATATGCTGGCTCGCTACCGCTCGCCAGGAAAATATTGACACCTGGATGGGGGTAAACGTCTTAAAACAGGAGGCTGAATGGGGCCGAATGGATACAAGCCAAAGAGAGAGGGAGAGAAAGATAAAAAAAAGCGAGGTGGGCTCCCTTAACAGCGTATAAGAGGAGGCGTTTCCACTCTCAATATAAACCCTGTATAATCTGTACTGCAGCATATTTCAACATCGAGTTTCAACACGCTTGGAGGATGATGCAAGTTATGGGGGGGTCACCGTTTTTTTGTTTTTATCTTTCTCTCCTTTTCTATCTTTCCCTGGCTTCTATCCATTCGGCCCCATTCAGCCAACTGTTTTAAGACGTTTATCCCCATCCAGGTGTTGATTTCGTCCTGGCGAGCGATAGCGAACCAGCATTGTATGGAGAAATCCGGCTTCGCCGGAGAAATTTTTCTATCAAAAAATTTACAAATTTAGCTTGCTGTGAAAAGAAAAAATATGTATATTCTGGCTCGCTACCGCTCGCCTGGAAAATATTATCACCTGGATAGGGGTAAACGTCTTAAAACAGTAGGCTGAATGGGGCCGAATGGATACAAGCCAAAGAGAGAAGGAGAGAAATAGAAAAAAGCGAGGTGGGCTCCCTTAAGGGGAGATAGGCCAGATGTTGTTGTTCTATTAATTCATTTCTTCCTGTATGTCTTAGTGTCCTCCCTAGACCTCCATCAAGCTTAGAAAAACACCCCCCAGACCCCCCTTCTAGATAAATGTGTACATTTTTTACAAGAGTGAGAAAGGGGTCCAGAAAAATTATCCATCTCCCTTAAACAGGGGAGGTGTGGCGGAGTGGTCTTGCCACTGACCTGGTAATCCAAAGGTCCCGGGTTCAGTTCCCGATGTATCAATGGGAAGATATTATTGGGATGGAATTTGTGCTGTACCTAGTATCAATGCATTACCACAAAGCCCACCGAAACGCTAATAAAATACCCTCATTGTTCCCTGATTAAATAGCACTGTATGAATATTCCCATATTCAAAAATGCTATAGGGGTGCAATGCCTGGTGAGTTATCTGATAAACAGGTGGCGTTGTGTGTGTGTGTAAGAGTGAGAGTCCGAGTGTAGGGGATGAGACAGTGAAGCAGGTGAACGAGGTGGTTTCAGAGATGGGGTCGCTTCGGGCCATGAGTGAGCATCGTGCCTCATGTGAAGGCAAGATGGCAGGTGCTCGTTGTACTCTACGTGCTTCACATGTCTCACTCCCTAGACTGGAACAAGACCTCACGGGCTTCACTGCTCATTGTACAGCGGTGAATGTACAGGCTCTCAGCCTAGGCCCGAGAGGAATAGTGTGGCAGATATGTGAAACATATGTGGGAATTGTGCGTTTCTTGATACAAGTGTCAAAATTGGCACACACAATAATAAAGTCAGTATAATCAAAATTAGCTATAGGGCCATCAAAGGTTTAGCCTATGTTGGCTTTGGCAGCCCCTTTTCAATTAATCTCCATAAGAGTACTGAAACACCGATATTTACCCCAAACTGTATACTGTGGTAGAGATGTCAAACTAGTCTCAAATGACTCGTCTGAACAAGGGAAACAATAAATGTTCAGACAATGTTTATCAAAAAGTTGTCCATTTGACTTGTACTGGTCCCTGTAGTTCAACAAATTAGTGGCAATTGGCAACAATTCTTACCAATTTGTAGCATGATAATAAACTTCAGGGACCAGTACAAGTCAAACGGTCAACTTTAGCCAAACATTCTCTGAATATAAGTTGTTTCCCTTGCCCGGACGAGTCATTTGAGACTATTTTGACGTCTCTACCACAGTATACAGTTTGGGGTAAATATCTGTGTTCCAGTACTCTAATGGAGATTAATTGAAAAGGGGCTGCCAAAGCCAACATAGGCTAAACCTGTGATGGCCCTATAGCTAATTTTGATTAGACTGTTTATTATGGTGTGTGCCAATTTTGACACTTGTATCATGAAACACACAATTCTTCCACCTACCTGCTGCACTAGAAGTAAGTTGGAATAAAAAAATAAAATAAAAAATAAAAAAATAAATAAATAAAAACACACATAAACAAAAAATACATATAGGACAAAAGGTAAGATAAACTACCTTTGCAACTCTTTCAATATACCGTATGATGACGAGGTTCTTCATTATATTTGTACTATCATTAGACAATTCCTGCTATTTAGGTGTCGATATTTGTTTTCCTGGCGAACGATAGTGAGTCTATAATTTTGGAAGAATCGGCCGTCGGCCTGAACATTTTTCTACCGAAAAATTTACAAATGAATCTAGAAGGGGGATCTAATGGATGTTGTTGTTTTTATAATTTGATGGAGGTCGAGGGAGGAAACTAAAAATATAATATATATATATATGACATAACCAAAAAATATACCCTTCCCCCTTAAACCAAAATAACAACAACGTTTGCATATAGGACATAGGGAAGATAATTATGACACCTACTCAACGCTTGCAATATGCCGTAAAATAACAACAACGTTTGCATATAGGACATAGGGAAGATAATTATGACACCTACTCAACGCTTGCAATATGCCGTAAAATAACGCGGTTCTGCATTATATATTAACTATCAATAGAAGATGTTTTGAATAATAGAAACATTTGTTGAGTCACTGGGTTTATCGAGATTGTTTGGGTTCCTTTGGTTCCTAGAGATCCCTCAGTGAAATGCATTTTAGTAACATCCCCTCCATATAATCATTGCTATTATTGCCTACTTAAGAGGAGGCAGTTGGTTTTTCGAGTCCTCCTCCTCCCTCATGTTTAGCCCTACACAGTAAAAACATTTTTTTTTTATAAAAACACAAAACTAGTGTTTTGAGAAACATTATACGTTTTTGGCGCGGTGCATTTAATACATTTTTGTTTATATTAAAACATGGTGTGTTTAAAAATGAAACAATCTGCAGTTGCATGTGTTTTTGTAAACGCTTTCTATTTGTGTTATATTGTGAACGAGAAAATTACTTAGATACAAAATGCGTGGATATACTAAAACTATGATTTCATGTTGATGTTATTATCCATTTTAAAACAACATAAATCATGAATATCTTTACTTTTATAATGACTACAAGTGTTTACAAGAAAACATAAGGTGTTTATAATAGAACATGTGTTTCACTTATAAACGCCTAAATCCGTTTTATAAGTGTCACAAACTCTTAAACACATTTTTCTGTTTATACAAAAACACTTGTATTGTTTTTAAGGAAACACGCGTTTATATAAAAATGCCAAAATGTGTTTTAGAAGTGTAACAAACAAACAAATTTTTTGTGTTTTTGCAGAAACACTCTTATTACTGTGTATTAGTTATAATATTTCAAGACATTCGCCCCATTAGTTTGGCGATTTTCAGACCTTTTGCCCCATTTCTTTGCCAATATTAAGACCTTTCGTGCCATTTAGGTGTTGATTTTTTCCTGGCGAGCGATAGCGAGCCTGTATTTGAAGAGGAATCGGCCTTTGGCCGGGAAATTTTTCTACCGAAAAATGTACATATTTATATCGAAGGGGGTCTTGTGGGTGTTTTTAAAAAGTTTGATAGAGGTTTAGAGAACAAACTAAACCCCTTCCTTAAACCATTGAGCCGAACCAGTAAATTATGCTGCACAATACGGTCTGCGCTCCCTTAAGGGGGGTGACCTGCTTTGTTTAATTTCTGTCCTTTTCTCTCTTTCTCTGGCTTGTAACCATTCGGCCCCATTCAGCCAACTATTTTAAGACGTTTATCCCCATCTAGGTGTCGATTTCTTCCTGGCGAGCGATAGCGAGCCAGCATTATATGAAGAAATCCGGCTTTGCCGGAGAAATTTTTCTATCGAAAAATTTACAGATTTAGCCTGCAGTCAAACAAAAATAAAAAATATGCTGGCTCGCTACCGCTCACCAGTAAAAAATTTACACCTGGATGGGGATAAACGTCTTAAAACAGTAGGCTGAATGGGACCAAATGGATACAAGCCAGAGAAAGATAGAAAAGGACAGAACAAAAACAGGTCACCCCCCTTAATACCATATTCTTAAGCATTACCATTGTTGAACGAAATAGTAGAAATATAACTCAATCTGTAAGGCACTAGCTTATATATAACTATCTATCTATCTCTATATCTCTCTCTCTCTCTCTCTCTCTCTCTCTCTCTCTCTCTCTCTCTCTCTCTCTCTCTCTCTCTCTCTCTCTCTCTTCATCTATCTATCCTATCTTCTATCTATCTCTCTTATCTCTATACATCTATCTATCTATCTATCTCTCTATCTATCCTATCTATTCTCTCTATTATCTATCTATCTATCATCTATCGTATTTCTATCTCTCTATCTATCTCTATCTATCTATCTATCTCTCTCTCTCTCTCTCTCTCTCTCTCTCTCTCTCTCTCTCTCCCGCTCTCTCTCTCTCTCTCTCTCTCTCTCTCTCTCTGTCTCTCTCTCTCTCTCTCTCTCTCTCTCTCCTCCCACTTTTCTCTCTCTCTCTCTCTTTCCTCTCTCTCTCTCTCACTCTAGCTCTCTTTTATCTCGCTCTCGCTCTCTCTCTCTCATTCTCTCTCTCTCTCTCTCTCTCCTCTCCTCTCCCTCTCTCTCTCTCTCTCCGCTCTCTCTCGGCTCTCTCTCTCTCTCTCTCTCTCTCTCTCTCTCTCTCTCTCTCTCTCTCTCTCTCTCTCTCTCTCTCTCTCTCTCTCCAATACTTTGTTTATCCCTTGCAACCTATTCATGACTACGGCGCTAATTAATACAGTAAGCACAGTTTTGCTTGCTAGTACAGTACATTGTTGGATTTGGGCTTTTTGTCAATTAGTGGCACTTTTGATCATTGGTTAGTTATAGATATTGTTTGTGTCAAGTCCATACTACACCACATGACCCCACACACACACACACACATGCATACACACACTACACACGCACATATACCACACATACACACCGCGCACACACAAACACACATACACACCGCGCACACACAAACACACACACATACCCCCACCACACATTCACACACACACATGCATACACACACTACACACACGCACATATACCACACATACACACCGCGCACACACATACACACCGCGCACACACAAACACACATACACACACACATACCCTACCACACATTCACACACACACACACACATACCCCACCACACATTCACACACACACATGCATACACACACACACCCTCACACACATACACACACACACCCTCACACACACACATTACCCACCACACATTCACACACACACATGCATACACACACACACCCTCACACACACACACACACACTACCCACAACATGATCTCGCTCATTAACCCCTTCAGTATTAACACACCTTTTCTAATCTCAATTTTGCTAACACTGCGATTTTACTGGAAATAAGATAGGATTAAATGGAGTTAAATGGTATTTGAGATCGTTTATATCCCAGTCTATCCCCATAGTTCCTTCCTAAGCTGAATACAATCGCCTAATGACAACCAGAATAGATTTGATCGCACGTCATCTAATACTAAACGGGTTAAGGGGAGATGGGCTGTTTGTTTTTCTGGACCCTTCTCCCTCGTGTTTAGCCCCATTGGTTTTTAGATTTTAAGACGTTCGGCTCGTTAGTTGGGCGATTTTAAGACTTTACACCCCATTTCTTTGTCGAGCGTTAGAGATAGCGAACCGGGCTTCGGCTGGAGAAAACAATTCTGCCGAAAAATATACACATTTATCTTGAAAGGGGGTCTATGGGGTGTTTGTCTAAGTGTGATGGAGGTCTAGCGAGGAAACTAAAGTAAAATATAAATATATATACTGTATATAAATATATATACTGTATATAAATATATATACTGTATATAAATATATATACTGTATATAAATATATATACTGTATAAATATGTAGACCAAAAACCAAGCACTACCCCCTTAAGCCGGTGTCACACGAGCGATTTTTCCGTCAATTTCTACGGGCAATTGTAGTCTGGCAGCTTCGAAGTATAAGTTCCGTAAGAATTAAAGTATGTATGTATGTATTTACTCAGGCCCATTCCTCTTTGTTCCCTTTTTTTTTTTTGGTGGGGGGGGGGGGCGACTCAAGACAGAGCCCGAATAGGGACACCACAACACAACATAAAACAATGAACACACAAAAACAAAACACAAATTTACTCACATCTAATAATTAAAGTACGTAATATGATCTATGTTCGCTCTAGTTTCCGATTCCAATGTCAAAGAGTCTGAACATAGTGGGAGAAAAAACTTGCTCATCGAAAATTGCCGGGAAATGCGCTCGTGTGACACCACCTTTACTACTACTTAGCGATTTGTGTTGGCTTTCGGAGTATATGTATTCGTAACCCCTTGCGGTACATAACTGATACTAATATTAATAATAATAATAATAATAATAATAATAATATTTCTATTCTATATACTCAGGCCCAATCCCCACTTTTCCTATTTGTGTGTGTGTGTGTGTTTATTTTTTTATTTTATTTTCCTCTTTTTTCTCTTCTTTGTTTTTTTGAGGGGGGGAGGGGGGGGATGGCCGACTCAAGACAGAGCCAGAATAGGGACAACACAACAAAAAACCATGAACACACAAAAACAAAATACAAATTCTCACACACATCTAGGTCATCCAGGAGAAGACCCAGAGACCAGGGTTACCAAGGTCCCTCCAGCCCTTCCCCGGCCAATAATAATAATACCTCTGACAGCATAGTATATACATTTATCAGTTTAGCGTGCAACCCACTTAAGGAGAGGTGTTTAGTTTGGTCTCTAGATATCCATCAAGCTTAAGATTACACCCCCTTGAGCCCCTTTCAAGATCAATTTGTAAATTTTTCGGTAGAAAAATGGCAGGTTCCTTTCTCATCGCATATCGCTCGCCAGGTAAAAATCGACACTAAATTGCAACAAGTCTTAAACATGAAAAGGGGTAGTTCTTAAAATCATCACATAAGGGGCGAATGTTTTAAAATTAGAAAAGCATGGGGCCTGAGGAGGAGTCAAGAAAAAACTCCTCAGTGGAAATTTTTTCATTTAGTGTCCCAGATTGTGCTTTAATGTTGTTCCTCCCTAGACCTCCATCAAGTTAAAAATACACTAGCCCAAGACCCTCCTTCAGCACCTCCATAATTAAAAAATGACACCTCGCCCCCCAAGACCCTCCTCCCTAGACCCTCTCAGTTAAAAATGAACTCGCCCAGACCTCTCCCTCGCCCCATAAGTAAAATGACACTCGCCCAAGACCCTCCCTAGACCTCCATCAAGTTAAAAATGACACTCGCAAGACCTCCCTAGACCTCCATCAAGTTAAAAATGACACTCGCCCAAGACCCTCCTCCCTAGGACCTCCATCAAGTTAAAAATGACACTCCCAAGACCCTCCTCCCTAGACCTCCATCAAGTTAAAAAGACACTCGCCCCAAGACCCTCCCTCCCTAGACCTCCATCAAGTTAAAAAATGACACTCGCCCAGACCCTCTCCCTAGACCTCCATCAAGTTAAAAATGAAACTCGCCCAAGACCCTCTCCCCAGACCTCCATCAAGTTATAAATGACACTCGCCCAAGACCCTCCTCCCTAGACCTCCATCAAGTTAAAATGACACTCGCCCAAGACCTCCTCCCTAGACCTCCATCAAGTTAAAAATGACAATCGCCCAAGACCCTCCTCCTAGACCTCCATTCAAGTTAAAAATGACACTCGCCCAAGACCCTCCTCCTAGACCTCCATCAAGTTAAAAAAAGACACTCGCCCAAGTTCCTCCTAGACCTCCACAAGTTAAAAAATGACACTCGCCCAAGACCCTCGCCCTAGACCTCCATCAAGTTCAAAATGACACTCGCCCAAGACCCTCATCCTAGACCTCCATCAAGTTAAAAAATGCACTCGCCCAAGACCCCCTACCTAGACCTCCATCAAGTTAAAAATGACACTCGCCCAAGACCCATTCTCCCTAGACCTCCATCAAGTTAAAATGACACTCGCCCAAGACCCTCCTCCTAGACCTCCATCAAGTTTAAAAATGACACCACCCAAGACCCTCATCCCTAGACCTCCATCAAGTTAAAAATGACACTCGCCCAAGACCCTCCTCCCTAGACTCCATCAAGTTAAAAATGACCACTCGCCCAAGACCCTCCTCCCTAGACCTCCATCAAGCTAAACATGTCACTCGCCCACGTCCCTCCTCCCTAGCCCTCCATCAACTTAAAAAGGCCAATCGCCCAAGACCCTCCTCCCTAGACCTCCATCAAGTTAAAAATGACACCGCCCAAGACCCTCCTTCAAGACCTCCATCAAGTTAAAAATGACACTCGCCCAAGACCCTCCTCCCTAGACCTCCATCAAGTTAAAAATGGCACTCGCCAAGACCCTCCTACCTAGACCTCCATCAAGTTAAAAATGACACTCGCCCAAGGACCCTCCTCCCTAGACCTCCATCAAGTTAAAAAATGACACTCGCCCAAGACCCTCCTCCCTAGACCTCCATCAAGTTAAAAAATGACACTCGCCACAAGCACCCTCCTCCCTAAGACCTCCATCAAGTTAAAAATGGACACTCGCCCAAGACCCTCCTCCATAGACCTCCATCAAGTTAAAAAATGACTCTCGCCCAAGACCCTCCTCCCTAGACCTCCATCAAGTTAAAAATGACACTCGCCCAAGACCCTCCTCCCTAGACCCATCAAGTTAAAAAGACACTCGCCCAAAGACCTCTCCCTTAGACCTCCATCAGTTAAAAATGACACCTCGCCCAAAAAGACCCTCCTCCCTAGACCTCCATCAAGTTAAAAAAAGGACACTCGCCCAAGACCTCCTCCCTAGACCTCCATCAAGGTTAAATATGACACTCGCCCAAGGACCCTCCTCCCTAGACCTCATCAAAGTTAATAAATGACACTCGCCCAAGACCCTCCTCCCTAGACCTCCATCAAGTTAAAATGACACTCGCCCAAGATCCTCCTCCTAGACCTCCATCAAGTTTAAAAATGGACACTCGCCCAAGGGACCATCCTCCCTAGACCATCCATCAAGTTTAAAAAGACACTCGCCCAAGGGACCCTCCTCCCTAGACCTCCATCAAGTTAAAAATGACCACTCGCCCAAGACCCTCCTCCCTAGACCTCCATCAAGTTAAAAATGACACTCGCCCAAGACCATCCTCCCTAGACCTCCATCAAGTTAAAAAGACACTCGCCCAAGACCCTCATCACTAGACCTCCATCAAGTTAAAAATGGACACCGCCAAGACCCTCCTCCCTAGACCTCCATCAGTTAAAAAATGACACTCGCCCAAGGAACCCTCCTTCAAGACCTACTTCAAGTTAAAATGGAAACTCGACCAAGACCCTCCTCCCTAGACCTCCATCAAGTTAAAAAATGGCACTCGCCCAAGACCCTCCTTCGTAAAGACCTCCATCAAGTTAAAAATGACACCCGCCCAAGACCCTCCTTCAAGACCTCCATCAAGTTAAAAAATGACACTCGCCCAAGCCCTCCTTCAAGACCTCCATCAAGTTAAAAATGACACTCGCCCAAGACCCTCCTTCAAGACCTCCATCAAGTTAAAAATGACACTCGCCCAAGACCCTCCTTCAAGACCTCCCACAAGTTAAAAAATGACACTCGCCCAAGACCCTCCTTCAAGACTAGACCTCCATCAAGTTACAAAATGACCACTCGCCCAAGGACCCTCCTTCAAGACCTCCATCAAGTTAAAAATGACACTCGCCCAAGACCCTCCTTCAAGACCCTCCATCAAGTTAAAATGACACTCGCCCAAGACCCTCCTCAAGGGACCTCCATCAAGTTAAAAATGACACTCACCCAAGACCCTCCTTCAAGTTAAAAATTACACTCGCCCAAGACCCTCCTTCCTAGACATCCATCAAGTTTAAAAATGACACTCGCCCAAGACCCTCCTTCAAGACCTCCATAAAGTTAAAAAATGACACTCGCCCAAGACCCTCCTTAGACCTCCATCAAGTTAAAAAATGACACTCGCCCAAGACCCTCCCTCCCTAGACCTCCATCAAGTTAAAAATGACACTCGCCAAGACCCTCCTCCCTAGACCTCATCAAGTTAAAAATTACACTTGCCCAAGACCCTCCTCCCTAGACCTCCATCAAGTTAAAAATGACACTCGCCCAAGACCCTCCTCCCTAGACCTCCATCAAGTTAAAATGACACTCGCCCAAGACCCTCCTCCCTAGACCTCCATCAAGTTAAAAATGGACACTCGCCCAAGACCTCCTCCCTAGACCTCCATCAAGTTAAAAAATGACAATCGCCCAAGACCTCCTCCCTAGGACCTCCATCAGTTAAAAATGACATCGCCCAAGACCCTCCTCCTAGACCTCCATCAGTTAAAAAATGACACTCGCCCAAGACCCTCCTCCCTAGACCTCCATCAAGTTAAAAATGGACACTCGCCCAAGACCCTCCTCCCTAGACCTCCATCAAGTCAAAATGACACTCGCCCAAGACCCTCCTCCCTAGACCTCCATCAAGTTCAAAAATGACACTCGCCCAAGACCCTCTCCCTAGACCTCCATCAAGTTAAAATGACAACACTCGCCCAAGACCCTCCTCCCTAGACCTCCATCAAGTTAAAAATGACACTCGCCCAAGACCCTCATCCCTAGACATCCATCAAGTTAAAAATGACACTCGCCCAACTCCCTGCTCCCTAGGCCTCCATCAAGTTCAAAAGGACACTCGCCCAAGACCCTCCTCCCTAGACCTCCATCAAGTTAAAAATGGGGACACTCGCGCCAAGGACCCTCCTCCCTAGACCTCCATCAAGTTAAAAATGACACTCGCCCAGACCCTCCTCCCTAGACATACATCAAGTTAAAAATGACACACGCCCAAGACCCTCCTCCCTAGACCTCCATCAAGTTAAAAATGACACTCGCCCAAGACCCTCCTCCCTAGACCTCCATCAAGTTAAAATGACACTCGACCAAGACCCTTCCTTAAGGACCTCCATCCATAAGTTAAAAATGACACTCGCCCAAGACCCCTCCTCCCTAGACCTCCATCAAGTTAAAAAATGACACTCGCCCAAGACCCTCCTCCCTAGACATCCATCAAGTTAATAATGACACTCGCCCAAGACCCTCCTCATCCAAGACCTCATCAAGTTAAAAATGACACTTGACCAAGACCCTCCTCCCTAGACCTCCATCAAGTTAAAAATGACACTCGCCCAAGACCCTCCTCCCTAGACCTCCATCAAGTTAAAAATGACACTCGCCCAAGACCCTCCTCCCTAGACCTCCATCAAGTTAAAAATGACACTCGCCCAAGACCCTCCTGCCTAGACCTCCATCAAGTTAAAAATGACACTCGCCCAAGACCCTCCTCCCTAGATCTTCATCAAGTTAAAAATGACACTCGCCCAAGACCCTCCTCCCTAGACCTCCATCAAGTTCAAAATGACACTCGCCCAAGATCCTCCTCCCTAGAACTACATCAAGTTAAATATGAACACTCGCCAAGACCCTCCTCCCTAGACCTCCATCAAGTTAAAAATGACACTCGCCCAAGACCCTCCTCCCTAGACCTCCATCAAGTTAAAAATGACACTCGCCCAAGAGCCTCCTCCCTAGACCTCCATCAATTTTAAAAAATGGCACTCGCCCAAGACCCTCCTCCCTAGACCTCCATCAAGTTAAAAATGACACTCGCCCAAGTACCCTCCTCCCTAGACCTCCATCAAGTTAAAAATGACACTCGCCCAAGACCCTCCTTCCAGACCTCCATCAAGTTAAAAAATGACACTCGCCCAAGACCCTCCTTCAAGACCTCCATCAAGTTAAAAAGGACACTTCGCCCAAGACCCTCCTTCAAGACCTCCATCAAGTTAAAAATGACACCTTGCCCATACCCTCCTTCAAGACCTCCATCAAGTTAAAAATGACACTCGCCCAAGACCCTCCTTCAAGACCTCCATCAAGTTAAAAATGGACACTCGCCCAAGACCCTCCTTCAAGACCTCCATCAAGTTAAAAATGACACTCGCCCAAGACCCTCCTTCCTAGACCTCCATCAAGTTAAAAAATGGACACTCGCCCAAGACCCTCCTTCAAGACCTCCATCAAGTTAAAAATGACACTCGCCCAAGACCCTCCTTCAAGACCTCCATCAAGTTAAAAATGACACTCGCCCAGACCCTCCTTCAAGACCTCCATAAGTTAAAAATGACACTTCGCCCAAGACCCCTCCTTCAGACCTCCATCAAGTTAAAAATGGACACTCGCCAAGACCCTCCTTCAAGATCTCCATCAAGTTAAAAATGACACTCACCCAAGACCCTCCTTCAAGTTAAAAATTACACTCGCCCAAGACCCTCCTCCCTAGACCTCCATCAAGTTAAAAATGACACTCGCCCAAGACCCTCCTTCAAGACCTCCATCAAGTTAAAAATGACACTCGCCCAAGACCCTCCTTCAAGACCTCCATCAAGTTAAAAATTACACTTGCCCAAGACCCTCCTCCCTAGACCTCCATCAAGTTAAAAATGACACTCGCCCAAGACCCTCCTCCCTAGACCTCCATCAAGTTAAAAATGACACTCGCCCAAGACCCTCCTCCCTAGACCTCATCAAGTTAAAAATGACACTCGCCCAAGGACCCTCCTCCCTAGACCTCCATCAAGTTAAAAAATGACACTAGCCCAAGGAACCCTCCTCCCTAGACCTCCAGCAGTTAAAAAATGAACACTCGCCCAAGACCCTCCTCCCTAGACCTCCATCAAGTTAAAAATGACACTCGCCCAACCAAGGACCCCTCCTCCCTAGACCTCCATCAAGTTAAAAATGACACTCGCCCAAGACCCTCCTCCCTAGACCTCCATCAAGTTAAAAATGACACTCGCCCAAGACCCTCCTCCCTAGACCTCCATCAAGTTCAAAATGACACTCGCCCAAGACCCTCCTCCCTAGACCTCCATCAAGTTCAAAATGACACTCGCCCAAGACCCTCCTCCCTAGACCTCCATCAAGTTCAAAATGACACTCGCCCAAGACCCTCCTCCCTAGACCTCCATCAAGTTCAAAATGACACTCGCCCAAGACCCTCCTCCCTAGACCTCCATCAAGTTCAAAATGACACTCGCCCAAGACCCTCCTCCCTAGACCTCCATCAAGTTTAAAAATGACACTCGCACAAGACCGACCTGCCTATACCTCCATCAAGTTAAAAATGACACTCGCCCAAGACCGCGCTCCCTAGACCTCCATCAAGTTAAAAATGACACTCGCCCAAGACCCTCCTCCCTAGACCTCCATCAAGTTAAAAATGACACTCGCCCATGACCCTCCTCCCTAGACCTCCATCAAGTTAAAAATGACACTCGCCCAAGACCCTCCTCCCTAGACCTCCATCAAGTTAAAAATGACACTCGCCCAAGACCCTCCTCCCTAGACCTCCATCAAGTTAAAAATGACACTCGCCCAAGACCCTCCTCCCTAGACCTCCATCAAGTTCAAAATGACACTCGCCCAAGACCCTCCTCCCTAGACCTCCATCAAGTTCAAAATGACACTCGCCCAAGACCCTCCTCCCTAGACCTCCATCAAGTTAAAAATGACACTCGCCCAAAGACCCTCCTCCCTAGACCTCCATCAAGTTAAAAATGACACTCGCCCAAGACCCTCCTCCCTAGACCTCCATCAAGTTAAAAATGACACTCGCCCAAGACCCTCCTCCCTAGACCTCCATCAAGTTAAAAATGACACTCGCCCAAGACCCTCCTCCCTAGACCTCCATCAAGTTAAAAATGACACTCGCCCAAGACCCTCCTCCCTAGACCTCCATCAAGTTCAAAATGACACTCGCCCAAGACCCTCCTCCCAAGACCTCCATCAAGTTAAAAATGACACTCGCCCAAGACCCTCCTCCCTAGACCTCCATCAAGTTAAAAATGACACTCGCCCAAGACCCTCCTTCAAGACCTCCATCAAGTTAAAAATGACACTCGCCCAAGACCCTCCTCCCTAGACCTCCATCAAGTTAAAAATGACACTCGCCCAAGACCCTCCTCCTTAGACCTCCATCAAGTTAAAAATGACACTCGCCCAAGACCCTCCTCCCTAGATCTTCATCAAGTTAAAAATGACACTCGCCCAAGACCCTCCTCCCTAGACCTCCATCAAGTTCAAAATGACACTCGCCCAAGATCCTCCTCCCTAGACCTCCATCAAGTTAAATATGACACTCGCCCAAGACCCTCCTCCCTAGACCTCCATCAAGTTAAAAATGACACTCGCCCAAGACCCTCCTCCCTAGACCTCCATCAAGTTGAAAATGACACTCGCCCAAGACCCTCCTCCCTAGACCTCCATCAAGTTAAAAATGACACTCGCCCAAGACCCTCCTCCCTAGACCTCCATCAAGTTAAAAATGACACTCGCCCAAGACCCTCCTCCCTAGACCTCCATCAAGTTAAAAATGACACTCGCCCAAGACCCTCCTCCCTAGACCTCCATCAAGTTAAAAATGACACTCGCCCAAGACCCTCCTTCAAGACCTCCATCAAGTTAAAAATGACACTCGCCCAAGACCCTCCTTCAAGACCTCCATCAAGTTAAAAATGACACTTGCCCAATACCCTCCTTCAAGACCTCCATCAAGTTAAAAATGACACTCGCCCAAGACCCTCCTTCAAGACCTCCATCAAGTTAAAAATGACACTCGCCCAAGACCCTCCTTCCTAGACCTCCATCAAGTTAAAAATGACACTCGCCCAAGACCCTCCTTCAAGACCTCCATCAAGTTAAAAATGACACTCGCCCAAGACCCTCCTTCAAGACCTCCATCAAGTTAAAAATGACACTCGCCCAAGGACCCCTCCTTCAAGACCTCCATCAAGTTAAAAATGACACTCGCCCAAGACCCTCCTTCAAGACCTCCATCAAGTTAAAAATGACACTCGCCCAAGACCCTCCTTCAAGACCTCCATCAAGTTAAAAATGACACTCGCCCAAGACCCTCCTTCAAGACCTCCATCAAGTTAAAAATGACACTCACCCAAGACCCTCCTTCAAGTTAAAAATTACACTCGCCCAAGACCCTCCTCCCTAGACCTCCATCAAGTTAAAAATGACACTCGCCCAAGACCTCCATCAAGTTAAAAATGACACTCGCCCAAGACCCTCCTTCAAGACCTCCATCAAGTTAAAAATTACACTCACCCAAGACCCTCCTTCAAGTTAAAAATTACACTCGCCCAAGACCCTCCTCCCTAGACCTCCATCAAGTTAAAAATGACACTCGCCCAAGACCCTCCTTCAAGACCTCCATCAAGTTAAAAATGACACTCGCCCAAGACCCTCCTTCAAGACCTCCATCAAGTTAAAAATTACACTTGCCCAAGACCCTCCTTCAAGACCTCCATCAAGTTAAAAATGACACTCGCCCAAGACCCTCCTTCAAGACCTCCATCAAGTTAAAAATGACACTCGCCCAAGACCCTCCTTCAAGACCTCCATCAAGTTAAAAATGACACTCGCCCAAGACCCTCCTTCAAGACCTCCATCAAGTTAAAAATGACACTCACCCAAGACCCTCCTTCAAGTTAAAAATTACACTCGCTCAAGACCCTCCTTCAAGACCTCCATCAAGTTAAAAATGACACTCGCCCAGGACCCTCCTTCAAGACCTCCATCAAGTTAAAAATGACACTCGCCCAAGACCCTCCTTCAAGTTAAAAATGACACTCGCCCAAGACCCTCCTTCAAGACCTCCATCAAGTTAAAAATGACACTCGCCCAAGACCCTCCTTCAAGACCTCCATCAAGTTAAAAATGACACTCGCCCAAGACCCTCCTTCAAGACCTCCCATCAAGTTAAAAATGACACTCGCCCAAGACCCTCCTTCAAGACCTCCATCAAGTTAAAAATGACACTCGCCCAAGACCCTCCTTCAAGTTAAAAATGACACTCGCCCAAGACCCTCCTTCAAGACCTCCATAAAGTTAAAAATGACACTCGCCCAAGACCCTCCTTCAAGACCTCCATCAAGTTAAAAATGACACTCGCCCAAGACCCTCCTTCAAGATATATTTATACTTTTTTCGATAGAAATATGTCCTGGTTTCCCTTAAATTACAGGCTCGCTCTCGCTCGCCAGGAAAAAATGACAAATATAGGACACGAAAAGTCTTGATATTGACAAAGAAATGGTGGGTGAAAAGTTTTAAAATCGCCACAGTAATGGAACAAACTTCTTAACCCATACAGTACCAGGGACGTCCCTTTCATCATATGCTGGCAACTATAAGACGATTTTATTCAGATTAGGAAGGACCTCTAGCAATAAGGAGTCTTCAAACTATCTCAACCAACCTTTTTAACGACCACAAATCCTTCCTAAGCTGCCCAATATCGTCTAAATATAGCTAGAATACAATATAACCCACGTCGCCGGTACTCAAAGGGTTAAGATCTGAAAACGAAAGGGGTTGAACGCGAGGGAGAAGGGAGCCATAAATACCCCCCCTCTTACCAGCCATTTAGTCCATGTTTACCCCCGGCCGGATATTGGCCAAACCAAACTAATATATATATTTTGGCCAGCAGCGATTAAGGGAGCCCACCGGCTTTTTTTCTCTTTCTCTCCCTCTCTCTTTGGCTTGTATCCATTCGGCCCCATTCAGCCTACTGTTTTAAGACGTTTATCCCCATCCAGGTGTCAATTTCTTCCTGGCGAGCGATAGTGAGCCAGCATTTTATGGAGAAATCCGGCTTCGCCTGAAACATTTTTATATATTTTTTTTTACAAATTTAGCTTGCTGTCAAAACAAAAATATATATGTGCTGGCTTGCTATCGCTCGCCAGGAAAATATTGACACCTGGATGTGGGTAAACGTCTTAAAACAGTTGGCTGAATGGGGCCGAATGGATACAAGCCATTGAAAGAGAAAAAAAAGGAAAGAAAACAACAACAAAAACGGTGACCCCCTTTAATTTGAATATCGTTGACGAATAATTGATAGTGTTGTAGACGGAGAGTCATGTGGAAGAAGGGGACAGCACTCCTCTATTGGTTCATAATATACAGTATATACCTCTCTGTGCGATACTTTTTTGTGTGTTTTTCTATTATACCGCCTAACTAAAATGTCTATGGCTTTCAAGTGTATTTGTATGTATCGTTATTGTAACATTTTCCCTCTTGGTTTAATCCCTATACTCAAGACAAGAGAGATAGATAGATAGAGAGAGAGAGAGGGAGAGAGAGAGAGAGCGCGTCAGTGTAAAAGTGGGAGAAAGAGAGTGAGAGTGAGTGTGTGAAAGTGAGAAAGAGAGTGAGTGTGTGTGTCAGAGTGCAAGAGAGAGAGAGAGAGCTTGAATGTGTGTGTGTCAGTGTGAGAGAGAGAGAGAGATAGAGTTGAGAGAAAGAGAGTGAGAGTAAGTTAAATATAGTATAGATGTGTAACCCCACCAACCTGCCAGCTGACTGAATGATACATGACGTACCCTCCTCCTTAAGGGAGCCTACCTAGCTTTTTTTTTTTTTATCTTTCTCTCCCTCTCTCTTTGGCTTTTATCCATTCGGACCCATTCAGCCTACTGTTTTAAGACGTTTACCCCCATCCAAGTGTCAATTTTTTCCTGGTGAGCGGTAGCGAGCCAGCATGTATATATTTTTATTTTGACAGCAAGCTAAATTTGTAAATTTTTCAATAGAAAAATTTCTCCGGCAAAGCCGGATTTCTCCATACAATTCTGGCTTGCTATCACTCGCCAGGAAGATATCGACACCTGGATGGAAATAAACAGTCGGCTGAATGGGGCCGAATGGATGCAAGCCAGGGAAAGGGAGAAAAGGAGAGAAAGATTTAAAAAAAAACGTTGACCCCCCTTAACTCTCCTTTAAAGAGGTAGTAGTTATTTTGTTGGTCTAAATATTGATTCATTAATTTATGTTTTATTTTCCTCGCTAGATTTCGATAAAGGCTGCTTTGCCTTTGATCTTCCTTGTTAACACACACACAATTAAAAAAAAAAAAAAATCGAAAAAAAAACTTCTTGATCGCCGTGTTCTGTTGTACCCTACCCACCTGCACACAAATAACCTCTTACTCTTCTATATTTAGCCTTACTCCATTTTCTGTTCTCAGGTCTACGCTTCTTGTATTTCTCACTCAAACCTCTCTCTCTCTCTCTCTCTCTCTCTCTCTCTCTCTCTCTCTCTCTCTCTCTCTCTCTCTCTCTCTCTCTCTCTCTCTCTCTCTCTCTCTCTCTCTCTCTCATATATAGGTCGCAAATTGGATAGAAAGTTGGCTAACAGGTAGACAACAACGAGTGGTAATCAATGGTGTTTCTTCTCAGTGGACTCCAGTCACTTCTTGAGTTCCACAGGGATCTGTGCTTGGCCCACTTCTGTTTATCATATATGTCAATGACATCGATATTGGTTTGTTGAGTCTGATCTCCAAGTTTGCAGATGACATCAAGCTTGGAATAAATGTGAAAGACCCCCAAAGGGGTTGAACAGCTCAGGATGGACCTCAACAGAGTGGGTGATTGGTCGGAGACATGGCAGATGCCTCTAAACTTAGAAAAGTGCAAGGTGATGCATATCGGCCAAGCAAACCCCAAGTCAGCCTATTCGCTATTGAGAATGCCTCTTGAAGTGATTGACTTCGAAAAGGATTTGGGTGTTCTGATTAGCAGTGACCTAATGTTTTCCGAGCAGTGCATTGAAGTAGAGAAGAAAGTTCAGAAAGCAATTTAAGTATAGAAATAAGGAAATAGTCCTCACAATTTACAACGTTCAAATACGGTCTCTCCTGAAGTATGCTGTTCAACTCTGGTCTCCAGCACTCAGGCAAGATATAGAGCGACTGGAATGAGGATTTGCTAGGGCTACAAAGCTTATTCAATCGCTTAGAAGACCGAGCTATGAGGACCAGTTGAGAGTTTTTTATCTCTTCCTGTTGGAGACATGCAGTTTACGAGGTCAGCTCATTGAAGTTATTATAATACTTAATGGGTTTGACAATGTAGATTACAGCAAAATGTTTAGCTCAATGTGAATACGACACGCAACCATGGCTGGAAATTAAAATTGAAAAGATTGAGCACTAGTATTTGTAGAAACCTTTTCACATATAAGATCTGTTCTACCTGGAACAAACTTCCCTCCGAAGTTGTAAACAATTCTTCAGTAGAGCAGTTCAAGAAGAAAGTAGATAGTATTTTGCACACCCTGTAATGAGTGTAGCGCACTAAATAGTCTCTCCTCTTCCACTTCGAGTATCTCCCCAGAATGGACCGCAAAGTCTCTTGAGATACAAACTATTCCTTGTAACTCCTTTGTTCTCTCTCTCTCTCTCTCTCTCTCTCTCTCTCTCTCTCTCTCTCTCTTCCTCTCTCTTCCTCTCTCTCTCTCTCTCTCTCTCTCTCTCTCTCTCTCTCTCTCTCTCTCTCTCTCTCTCTCTCTCTCTCTCTCTCTCTCTCTCTCTCTCTCTCTCTCTCTCTCTCTCCCGCTGGCTGTATTTGCTCTACGGTGGTGCATTTAAACCCTTCTTCCTCATGTTTAGCCCCATTAGTTTTCAGATTATAAGACGTTAGGCATTCAGCGGTATTCAGCTTAACTTGCGATAACGCAGACTATGCATTCAATTTGATGACGACTTGAGGCTAGACCAGACACAATAGTCTGGGTCACAGAGTCAAATGAAAGGAGGAGAGGTGGTAGATGGATAAAGGGGAGGTCAAGGGGGGATGTGTATATTATGAGGGAATATATAGACACATTAAGGGGGGGTCACAGGGTTTTGGTCTCCCCTTTCCTCTCTTTCTTTGGCTTGTATCTATTCGGCCCCATTATACCTACTGTTTTAAGACGTTTACCCCCATCCAGGTGTCAATATTTTCCTGGCGAGCGGTAGCGAGCCAGCATATATATATATTTTTGTTTTGACAGCAAGCTAAATTTGTAAATTTTTCGGTAGAAAAATTTCTCCGGCGAAGCCGGATTTCTCCCTACATTTTTCCCTTCCCAATATAGTATTACTAACTCTTTATCTGATTCGAATTTCAATTAATATTAAATGTCACGGTGCACTCTTTTCATTCCTACCCACCATATCCCATTCACCCTTTTCCTCTCTCCATACAAAATCACCACCCCATCACCCATTTTTCCATTCCCACTGCTCTCCAAACAACCCCCTCCAATCCCTCCATCTGGTCCTCATTCACCCCAGCACAAAACAGCTGGGCATTTTTCCTCCGCGTTCGAGAGTTTGTATTTGTTTACTTCCTCGCGTTCTTGTAATTCCCCGCCACAGATCCGGATTCGCCACGCCTTGCTGAGCTGAGGCTCGGTTCACTTTTTGGGCGATTTTTGCATGTATTCATTATTTTTCTAGTTTCCTCGCTAGACCTCCATCAGATTAAAAAAAAAAAACATCCATTAGATCCCCCTTCTTGATTAATTTGTACATTTTTCGGTAGAAAAATTTCCCGGTTTTTCCAACATTACAGGCTCACTATCGTTCGCCAGGGAAAAAATCGACACCTATATAGCACGAAAGGTCTAAATATTGACGAAGAAATGGGGCGAAGGTCTTAAAATCTACTAACTAATGGGGCAAACATCTTAACATCTGAAACCAATGGGGCTAAACATGAGGGAGAAAGTGGTCCAGCAAACCGGTCCATCCCCCCTTAAAGAAGTCATGCTGGTAGTCTTTCTGGTAGCTTTTCAATGGATTTTTGTTTAAGAATTATTTTGTTTTCGCTTAGGAGAATAGCGTATAGAGTTCTTTATTTTTTTATTATATATTTTCATTCTATTATTAATTATTTGTATTATTATTATTATTATTATTATTATTATTATTATTATTATTATTATTATATTTTTTTGCTCACGTTTGTTTGTAAATGTGCTTGCTTGTGTATTTTGTTTATTTGCCTGTTTGTCTGGCTCTCGTATATTCCGTAAACACAACCACAGTTTTCAAGATACTAAACTGACTTCTGGCAAGACCATTGATAGTGAATATACAGTATACACCATATGAGGAGGAGCACTTTGTTGACCATTGATAGTGAATATACAGTATACACCATATGAGGAGGAGCACTTTGTTGACCATTGATAGTGAATATACAGTATACACCATATGAGGAGGAGCACTTTGTTGACCATTGATAGTGCCTCCATGATAAATATAGACCTATATATTTGTAATTCATTGCATAATTATTACGCCGAAGACTTCCAAGATATATAATTGAAATTATAAAGGGAGTTCTGGTCTTGGAGTAAAGGGTGCATCAGACAGATCTAGGGGGTGTTTTTCTTTGCTTGATGGAGGTGTAGCGAGGAAACTAAGAAATAAAGGAATACAAGAATTAATAGGGGAAAACAAAAAAAAAACACGGCCCATGTCCCCTTAAACCATCGCCGTAATTAACTTTCGTTCGGGCTTGTAAAATGAACTTTGATTAATATTTCAGCCATCAGTCAGTTTAGTTGCAGTGTGAACAATATTTAGCATTATATTGTTTGCGTTATTTGATATAGGGGGTCAGCTCAGTGGAAAGCCCCCATCCAGCTTAATTTGAACTTGCACATGGGTATACAGATAGTCACTTAGCAGCTACTTTACCGGTTATGTATTGAGGCCTCTGTAAGGCATTAAGGGGGTATTACTCGCTTTTCTGGGCCACCTTCTCCCTCATGTTTAGCATATTAGTTTTGAGGTTTTAAGACGTTCGTTCCGTTAGTTTGGCGATTTTGAGACCTTTCGCCTCATTGTGTTGTCAATATTAAGACTTTTGGTGTCAATTTTTTCTTGGCGAGCGATAGCGAGCCTCAAAGTTTAGAAGGAATCGGCCTTCGGCCGGGACATTTTTCAACCGAAAAATTTACAAATTTAACTTGAAAGGGGGTCTAGGGGGTGTTTTTTCTAAGCTTGATGGAGGTCTAGCGAGGAAACTCAAAAATATATTAATAAATAAATATATAGACCCCAAAAACCAAGCCTCTATCCCCTTAATGCCAAGTTTTTCTACATGTGTGTAACAGCTAAGTAATTTAGTTGGGATTACAGCTGTTTACAACCAACAGAAAACAAACCAACTACTGGAGAGAAACAATTGTCACAAGATCGACTTTTCAGGCAATTCTCCCTACCATGGTCCCCTACCCATTCGGCCCCATTCAGCCAACTGTTTTAAGACGTTTATCCCCATCACAAGCCAGGGAAAGAGAGAAAAGGAGAGAAAGATCAAACAAAAACGGTGACCCCCCTTAATAGTTTATAAAAAAATATGCAAAAGGAAAGTTTATTCGATATTTGTTTATAGAAGTTGTATTTGCGTAATGATAATGATGGGGTGGTAAAGAACTAATAGGTTATGTCCCAGCTGTTATTACGTTTTTCTTGCTCTGTGCTGTATTAATGTCTGTCAGATGTTGAATAGTAAGTGTAGGAACATGTTTGTATATTTCACTCGATATGAAGAAATGAAGCTTAGATATGGCTGATACTTATTATTGACCAAAACATACTTGATGCCGAGACATCACTTATTAGCGCGACTATACCTTCCTTCTATGATCCGTGCTAGTGAAATTAATGAATGAATTATATATATCCCTTTGTCTGTATGGTTGTTTACATGTTGAATTGAATGGCCTTGAGGTTAAATAGATGATGCAGAGTTATGTTCATGAGGAATATGCCACAACAAGGTACCGGTAGTATATTGGCTTTCTTGAACTTTTAAGGGGGCAGTGGCTGTTTGTTTGGTCTATTAATTCATTTATTCATATATATTTTTAGTTTCCTCCCTAGACCTCCATCAAGCTTAGAAAAACATCCCCTAGACCCCCTTTGAAGATAGATGTGTACATTTTTCGGTAGAAAAATGTCCCGGCCAAAGGCCGATTCCTCCTAAAATTACAGGCTCGCTATCGTTCGCCAGGAAAAAATCGACACCTAAATGACACGAAGGGTCCTAATATTGACAAACAAATGGGGTGAAAGGTCATAAAATCCCCAAACTAATGGAACCAACGCCTTAAAATCTCAAAACTAGTGGGGCTAAACATTAGGGAGAAGAGGGTCCAGAAAAACGGTCTGTCTCCCCTTAATATACGAGGAGGAAGTGAGATGTGTGTTCGTTTACAAGATGCTCAGCCTTTAACTACTTTTCGGCTTGTTTGTCTTTGTAAATCTCTCGTAAGTTCTCCGGTCTCGGTTAATGGGACAGTGGTTAATTTTTGGGGTCTATATATTTTTGGGGTCTATATATTTATATAGTCGTTTATTTGTTTAGTTTCCTAGCTAGACCTTCATCAAGCTTAAATACACACTCCCTAGACCGCCCTTCAAAATATATTGGTACATTTTTCGATAGAAAAATTTCCCGGCCAAAGGCCGGTTTCTCTTAAAATAACAGGCTCGCTAACGCTCGCTAGGAATAAAATAACACCTAAATGGCACGAAAGGTCTTGATATTAATATAGAAATGGGACTAAAGGTTTTAAAATCGACAAACTAATAAAGAAATGGGACGAAAGGTTTTAAAATCGACAAACTAATAGGGCGAACGTCTGAAAATCTTAAAACTAATGGGGAAGAAGGGGGACCAGAAAAACGACCCATCTCCCCTTAAAATTGTAATATAACTAAGGAAAAATATCCTCTATTTAACCCCTTCAATATGACGATGACGTATTTCGCTACATGTTGGCCATCACAAGTCAGTGTGAGGCAGTTTAGGAAGCGGTGGCGGTAGTCAATAAATTAACTCCTGTACTGCTGACGTATTTTTTGCTTGATTTCAGCTTACTTTAAGACGATTTTATGAAGCTTAGGAAGTATGTATGGTAGCTAAAAGGATTAATAATTGAGATAGGCCGTAGTCTATCTAAGGGTAGACGTCTTAGGGGGTAAACGTCCTTCCCAAGCTTACCCAAGTCGTATAATAGTTTGCCAGAATATAATGAAAAGTACATCACAGGTACATAAGGGGGTATTAAGGGGGGTCACCTGGTTTGGTTCTCCCCTTTTCTATCTTTCTCTGGCTTGTATCCATTTGGCCCCATTCAGCCTACTGTATTAAGACGTTTATCCCCTTCCAGGTGTCAATTTTTTACTGGTGAGCGGTAGCGAGCCAGCATATTTGTTATTTTTGTTTGACAGCAGGCTAAATTTTTACATTTTTCGATAGAAAAATGTCTCCGGCAAAGCCGGATTTCTTCATATAATGCTGGCTCGCTATCGCTCGCCAGGACAAAATCGACACCTAGATGGGGATAAACGTCTTAAGATAGTTGGCTGAATGGGGCCGAATGGATACAAGCCAGAGAAAGACAGAAAAGGACAGAAATAAAAAAAAAGCAGGTCACCCCCCTTAAGTATTGCCATAGATTTCCGTGGTTTTCACTCAACAAGTTAGTGTTATTGGTACCTTTATAGTTACTGGGAAAAGTGCTTAACCCTCAGAGTATTAGTCAGTCTCCGAAACTTTGTGAAATATCTGACAACACTTATTAACCTCGACCGTACATAAGGGGGTTAATTGAGATAGACGCCATTAACCCTTCTATCCCGGAATAAGGGGGTTAATTGAGATAGACGCCATTAACCCTTCTATCCCGGAATAAGGGGGTTAAATGAGATAGACGCCATTAACCCTTCTATCCCGGAATAAGGGGGTTAATTGAGATAGACGCCATTAACCCTTCTATCCCGGAATAAGGTCGTCTAATGTGTTAGCTAAAATGATGTGAAGACAATAATCGTATTCTGAAGTCTTTAAGGGGAGGCAGTTGTTTTTTCGAGTCCTCCTCCTCCCTCATGTTTAGCCCCATTAGTTATGAGATTTCAAGACATTCGCCCCATTAGTTTGGCGATATTCAGACATTTTGCCCCATTTCTTTGCCAATATTAAGACCTTTCATGCCATTTATGGGTCGATTTTGTTTCCTGGCGAGCGATAGCGAGCCTGTATTTGAAGGGAATCGGCCTTCGGCCGTGACATTTTTGTACCAAAAAATTTACAAATATATATCTTGTGGATGTTTTTTTTTATTTTTGATGGAGGTTTAGAGAGCAAACTAAACCCCCTCCTTAAACCATTGAGCCGAACCAGTAAATGTGCTGCACAATACCGTCTGAGCTCCCTTAACTTACAATAAATATAATGATGTTCCTACCTGTTGATGAAGTAAGTTGTTTGTTGTCCTTGGAGAAGCTGGGTAGAATCCAAAGCACAGACGAGAGAGCTTTATAGTAGGATTTCATTCAGAGTCAAGCCAATCGATTAAATGAAGGTGACAAGGCAATAAAGTTGAGAGATCAGAAATAGTCCACGTTGTTTGCTGTCTTAGTAGATTTTCAATTATTTCGTTATTCACTGGTTTACTAATTAAGCAGTCGGTGAAATTGTACTCTTTCGGTAGTGCTCAGTCTAGGAAAGGAATATCTGGATAAGTAATAGAAGCGCAATTATAATACACTGACCAACTAGTTTACAGTAATTACAATTATAATACACTGACCAACTAGTTTACAGTAATTACAATTATAATACACTGACCAACTAGTTTACATTAATTACAATTATAATACACTGACCAACTAGTTTACATTAATTACAATTATAATACACTGACCAACTAGTTTACAGTAATTACAATTATAATACACTGACCAACTAGTGTACATTAATTACAATTATAATACACTGACCAACTAGTGTACATTAATTACAATTATAATACACTGACCAACTAGTTTACCTTAATTAATTGAACCAGAAAAATATAAATACTGGATCAACTAATTAATGGCCATGGTCTTATGTTATCATTAGAAGATTTTCAAGTATTCCTGACCACGACTGTACACTTAAGCCGGTATCACACGAGAGCTTTTATAGTCAACATTTGTGGACTATTTTGCACTGGTATCGTAAACTAGGCTGTTGGTGGATTAATTTAGGTAACCGCAATATTGTAAATGTTGACCTCGTAAGCTGCCAGACCAGTGTTGAGGATAAATGTTGAGTGAAAAAGCGCTCGTGTGATACCGGCTTTACAAATAATTATTATTGTTCTAGATCCGAAGATATGTCTAACACGGCACTTGGTTTAAAAGGGTTGAGGGTTAGAACAAATTAACCATTTTTCACCAGTGATTTTGCAAAATATGTCAGTATCTTGAACACTGTACACTGTTTACTTTCTATTGGCTTGTATACATCTTTTAGCTCTTCACTTATGCTTCTTCGGTAATTTATATTCAAATGTAATTCAATCAACACTAATAGCTGTATCACCTTATCCCGATTCACTTAACCCCTTCTGTACCGGCGACGTCCCTTTAACCTTATTCTGGCTACTGTTAGACGATTGTATTCAGTTAAAAAAGAACCTCCAGCAATTACCAGGCTTCGAACGATCTCACTTAACACTTTTTACTACCACAGCTCCTTCTTAAACTGTACAAAAGTCTAAATATAGCAAGAATATAATTAAAAAGACGTCACCGTTACAGAAAGGGTTAACGCAATATAACCCACACCAGACAAAACTAATCGCAAAAACTGGGTAACGTGTTCTGATCCGACACATTTCAATCACGACACTTGGTTAAGGGGAGATGGGTCGCTTCTCTGGTCACCCTTCTCCCTTATGTTTAGCCCCATTAGTTTTCAGATTTTATGACGTTTGGCCCATTAGTTTGACGACTTTAAGACCTTTCGCCCCATTTCTTTGTCAATATTCATACTTTTCATGTGATTTAGGTGTCTATTTTTTTTCCTGGCGAGCGATAGTCAGCCTGTAATTTAAGAGGAATCGGCCTTCGGCCGGGACATTTTTCTATCGAAAAATGTACACATTTATTCGAAAGGAGGGTCTTGGTTTATTTTGTATTTATTTATTATTTTGTGAAGCTTGATGGAGGTCTAAATAGGACAGTAAAACAAATATTTAAACGATATACAAAGGAGGATATAAATACGATCCGAAACAATGTAGATATCCACACTTGATCTAAACACTGTAACCTCTCTTCCCCCCCCCCCCCTTTCCTGGACCCACCTCAATGGCTTCAATACAGTCTACAGTAGGTGTGTGTGTGTGTGTTTGCTGCCAGGGAGGGAGGGGGGGGGGGGGGGTTAAAGCCTGCTTTCCTCTGTCTGGGAAGGCCAGTAATATTTGCAGGCACTTCCGCTAAGCACACGGTATTGTAAACAGTGCCATACGCAGACAAGGGGGCTATTATATATATATATATATATATATATATATATATATATATATATATATATACAGTATATATATATATTTATTTATTTTATTTTCTATTTTCGTTCTAGTAATTTTGATAACGAAATTCACACTATTTTCTCGTTTGTTTCTGTGTAAACAGTCGGAATTATATTGGTTATTCACTAATAGATAACAGTCGGAATTATATTGGTTATTCACTAATAGATATGTTATTGTTATTTTCTTTAATTAATCACAGTCGAAAGTTAGGTAAATATTAACGAATGATCAAATAGAGGCAACTAGTGATAAAGACAGTGAAACTAGTATTAAACGAGACACCAGCGTTTGTTTTGTATGAACGAACACAAATATAATTGACTAAAAGAAAAGCCACAGCGATTGGTTTGTATGAACGAACACGAATTATTATGTTGTTTACACCAACCAACTTCACATCTAAACTCAATTAATGAAATCAACAAATACATGTGGCACTCATGAACGAACACGAATATAATAAACTGAAAAAAGCCACAGCGATTGTTTTGTATGAACGAACACGAATATAATAGACTGAATAAAGGCCAGACACGGACCTTGACAGCCACCCACGCCCACACACACCCACACACCCATCCGCCCGTACCCCTACAGACAGACGGTTCTCGCGGGTAACTGAGGGGCACTATACGAGGTGCCCGGGACGGTTTGGCACTAAAGGCGGTACGTACGTCGGCACTCTCTTGGCACTGGGCCGGAGGTGGGGGGGGGGGAGAGAGAGAGAGAGAGAGAGAGAGAGAGAGAGAGAGAGAGAGAGAGAGAGAGAGAGAGAGAGAGAGAGAGAGAGAGAGAGAGAGAGAGAGAGAGAGAGAGAGAGAGAGAGAGAGAGAGAGAGAGAGAGAGAGAGAGAGAGAGAGAGAGAGAGAGAGACGGGGATGGAGGTAGATATATGAGTAGAGAGAGAGAGAGAGAGAGAGAGAGGCGGGGATGGAGGTAGATATATGAGTAGAGAGAGAGAGAGAGAGAGAGGCGGGGATGGAGGTAGAGATATGAGTAGAGAGAGAGAGAGAGAGAGAGAGGCGGGGATGGAGGTAGAGTAGAGAGAGAGAGAGAGAGAGAGAGAGATGTCAAAGAGAAAAAATGGAGCATAATCAGTAGAGAGAGGATTGCAAAGAGAAATACACAGACAACAAATGAAAATAATGACGGAAAACAAACAACAAACGATGCTGCTGAATACTACAACCACAAACCGCACATACACTACATGAAGAGAGAGAGAGAGAGAGAGAGAGAGAGAGAGACAGAGTGGTTAAACGGAGGAAGGAAAGTCACAAGCAGGCACACACATGGAATAAAAGTCTATGAAAGAGGAATGAAAGTAGCATTATAGACAAAAATAAACACACAGGTCGAGAAATTAAAGATACGCGTTCGAAGGAAAGAGTACTAAACTCAGGCAGAGATGCAGATAGTGAATGGAAAGGGAAAATATACTGTATAACCTCACTAATAATAAAGCGTAATATACTGTATAACCTCACTAATAATAAAGCGTAATATACTGTATAACCTCACTATAATAAAGCGTAATATACTGTATAACCTCACTAATAATAAAGCGTAATATACTGTATAACCTCACTAATAATAAAGCGTAATATACTGTATAACCTCACTAATAATAAAGCGTAATATACTGTATAACCTCACTAATAATAAAGCGTAATATACTGTATAACCTCACTATAATAAAGCGTAATATACTGTATAACCTCACTAATAATAAAGCGTAATATACTGTATAACCTCACTATAATAAAGCGTAATATACTGTATAACCTCACTAATAATAAAGAGTAATATACTGTATAACCTCACTATAATAAAGCGTAATATACTGTATAACCTCACTAATAATAAAGAGTAATATACTGTATAACCTCACTAATAATAAAGCGTAATATACTGTATAACCTCACTATAATAAAGCGTAATATACTGTATAACCTCACTATAATAAAGCGTAATATACTGTATAACCTCACTAATAATAAAGCGTAATATAGCTAGATTATATAAAACCGAGTTATAGAGTTATAGGTCAGTCGCAGTTATTAATAACACACACACACACACACACACACACACACACACACACACACACACACACACACACACACACACACACATGCATACATGTGTTGTGATAAACTGGAAAAAGGATGTCTCTTTATAAATGTACTGAATGCAGATTGTATTTGATTTTTCTGTCTGAGAAGCTAGAAATGTTGGATAGGATAGATCACCAATACTTAATGAGAGAAAACAAAATGCTATCATGGCAGTTAAAGGCCGCGTCATACAGAACTCGAATCCACCAGAACCCACCGGAATGAATTCAAAAATTCAAATTTTAGCCACTTCTTCCCCATTCTGGTCTATTCTTGTACGTGTTCTGGTTAGATTCTTGTCTATTCTTGTGTTTCGAGTGATATTCTAGTCGTCACTCGATTGATCGAGTGAGTGAGCAAAAAGTTAGTGCATGTGTTAACTTTCTACGATTTATCGAGTGAAAAAACCATTAAAAATTATCGAGTTACATTCTAGTCGTATCCTGGTCGCATTCGAGTCGCATTAGAGTCACATTCTACCTATTCTGGTCATGTTCTGATGTAATTTTTATAGTCGATGCCGACTCGAATTACTTGAATGTAACTCGATAATGACCGGAAGTCAACTGGATGACAAGTTTATTATTCCACTTTAAAATTGAATGTAATGGAATGAGAGTTGAATATAACCCGAATTAAGAAGAATACAACTGGATGCCGACTAGAATATGACTGGTAGATGACTGCATACTTGCTTGATGTATCGAGTGTACACTGCATGTCGACTCGAACATGACTAGAAGTACTAGAATACAAGTGGAATCCAACTAGAAGGTACCTGGAATACAACCAGAATATAACTCGACTAGGTGCGGCCCCAAATATATAACGGATTGAGAAAAAAATAAATAAAATAAAATAAAATATAAAATCGGCCCTATACGAGGCCATTGTATTTCAAGTAGTACCTGGAATTACTCATCTAACTCTCCACACCTTAACTCCGGCTTCCCCTCAGTTGTGTTTACCAATGAAAAGTGTTCTTCCTTCACCCCAGCTGTGTGAGTTAAGGGGGTAGGGTTACTTTTTGGTCTATTTTTTATTTAGCCTATATATATTTTTTGTTTTTACTTTCTTCGCTAGACATCCATCAAAGCTTAAAAAACACACTCAATTCGAGATTAATTTGTACATTTTTCGGTAGAAAAGTGTCCCAGCCGATGGCCAGTTCCTCCTAAAGTTACAGGCTGCTATCGCTCGCCAGGAAATAAACCTATGCCTAAATGGCACGAAAGGTCTTAATATTAACAAAGAAATAGGGCAATTTTGTTTATAACCGCCAAACTAATGGAATGAACGTCATAACATCTCAAAAACTAATGGGGCTAAACATGAGGGAGAAGGGGGTCCAGAAAAACCCAATCTCCACCCCCCCCCCCCCCCCTTCCCCTCGTGTACGTGTATGTGTGTATGTGATTGAAAGTGCTTATGTTGCCGTGGTGAGTGCCCTGTTACTACTGGTGTGCCTGTGAACCAATCCATCCTTTATATACTCAAAGGTTCCTCATCGAGTCACCTTCTGCCTATTCGAGTCACGTTCCACTTACGTTCGGGTTACGTTCAACTTAGTTCCACTTACGTTCGACTTAACTTCATGTAATTCTGGTCATGATATACTGACATTCCGGTCTCATTCTGGTCATTCGAGTTGCATTCGACTTGGGATCGAATAGTCTTCTTTCCACATCCGGTTTCCTTCGAGTCACTTACTGTTACTGGTTAACATCGACTCATATTTTGGTTACATTCGAGTCCATCGAGTTACGTTCGAGTTACATTCCGGTCATTGACGGGTCGCATTCTACTCTGAAGTCACACTCAATTAAGGCCGCGTAATTCTCGTCAATTCCGGTGAAAAGTTCGATTCCAGTGGGTTCTGGTGGATTCGAGTTCTGTATGACGCGGCCTTAAGGGAGCTCAGACGGTATTGTGCAGCAGAATTTACTGGTTCGGCTCAATGATTTAAGGAGGGGTTTAGTTTGCTCTCTAAACCTCTATCAAACTTAAAAAAACACCCACTAGATCCCCATTCGATATAAATTTGTAAATTTTTCGGTAGAAAAATGTCCCAAAATGTCACATTGGAAGAAGCCCCTGGAACCAGGTTTGAGATTGGCCATGACACTACGATTTTTGGCCACAGGGGAGGCATACAAGAGCATGTCCTTAAACTTTCGTGTAGGTGCAAACACAATCTCCCTGGCAGTACGTGAGACATGCGAGGCTATAATCCAGGAGTATATGGAAGAGGTTATTGTGTGCCCATCAACACCCGAAGGTTGGAAACAGGTTGCCAAGGGTTTTGAAGAGAGGTGGAACTTCCGGCACACCATAGGGGCAATCGATGGCAAGCACATAGCCATACAACCTCCAGGAAACTGCGGCTCCCTCTACTACAACTACAAACATTACCACTCCATTTTTCTCCTGGCAGTGGTTGATCACCTGGGTAAGTTTATGTACGTGGATGTGGGAGCGAACGGTTCCGCATCTGATGGTGGCATCTTCCAGGTGAGCGACATCCGGCAGGCCCTGGAGGACGGTGCCGCAGGCTTGCCGGAAGCAGAGCCATTTCCCGGAGAGGACCGTCCAGTGCCCTACTTCCTCGTTGCGGATGACGCATTCCCCATGAGGGAATGGTTACAGAAACCCTACCCTCATAGAGGACTGGATGAAACCAAGAGAAACTACAACTACAGACTCTCCCGGGCCAGGAGGCAGGTGGAGAATGCCTTCGGTATGCTGGCAAACCGCTTCAGGTGTCTGCTCACAACCATGAACATTCACCCCAGCACCGTGGAGAAGGTAGTCATCGCCTCATGTATACTCCACAACCTCCTCATAGACAAACGGCAAGGGCAACAAGGACAAGCATCTCAGCGTCAGGAGAACATGGAACAAGGTGACTGGACCAGGGACCCCTTGGATGGACTACAACCACTGCAGCGGCAGAGGGGACCAGCTACTGCCAAACTACACCGGGACTACTTGGCAGAGTACTACAGCTGGCCAGAACAGCGCCTGCCCTGGCAGGTACCTCTAAACTGAACAGGTAAGTTGTCATTACAATTATTCCCCATAAATCAATGCCCTACCTAAATAATATATATTATTCGTGTTGTAAAACGTCAAGCTTTTAAGTTAATTTATCCCATCATTATTGTATATATTACCTATCACATTTTAAAGCTAAACTCTTGTGTTCTTGATACAAATATTAATGTCCTGCATTCATCTTCCCATAATGTATTCATTGTTTTGTGTCATATAAACTTATTTATTTAGTAATTATATTTAAAAAAAAGGAAAAGTACAACCAACATATACACATTATATTTGTATTACATCAATACAAAAATATTTGACAAAGTTGCTTCCTGAGGTTACACACTAATTATATAGTATATAGTACCTAGCATAATATTTTGTACTTATCAATATCATGATTAAATTGTTGCCCCCAACCTGCCCCCACAAAAGTAATGAGTAATAAGAACAAGTTATTACACATAATAATCGGTATGTAGAATAGCTAAAGGTGTCTATAGTAATTTGGTATTACTTGATCTTGCCAATAAGGGGCAAGATCAAGTTACACCAAAGTAATATAGACACCTTTAGGATTTCAATACCAAGACAACATTACAACACTAAGGAAATTCATCAATTATCCTACTCACAAACCCGGGGGAAATGTCAACCATCCTTGGGGTGGGGGGCCTGTTCATGTCCACTGGATGGGCTTCAGGTCGTCCAGCGAATGGTTGCGGGGACTTCCATCCTCGTGGCGTGGCAGGGGCTGTCATAGTCTTGGCACCGTGGTAGTAGGAAGGGCCTGGAGCTTGCAGGGTCTCATAGTAGACGTTCTGCTGTGAGGTGTGAGGGGTTGGCTGGGTAGACACCTGGCGTTGCTGTGGTGGCTGTTGGGGCTCTCTGTCAGGACCCATCCGTGGGAGGGGGCCTGTCCCACGGCTGTAGGACCGCATAGCCTGTGTGAAGCGCATGACTTCAATTTGGTAGTGGTCTAGATCGGAGGGGTCTAAGTGAGAGAGGATGAATTGGTGAAACAGCTTCAGTGAAGTCTGGGATGGGGTCGCGGCCTTCTTGGTTGCATCCCACCTGGTGTGGAGCTCATTTAAATACTTCTCCCCTTGTCGTAGCTGTTGGAAAAATAGTTAAGCATTAATTAATAAGAATAAATAACATTCAGGTCACGGATGTAATGTGGACCATATGAAAAATAAAAGATGTCACATAAATAAAATAACACAAAACTAAACATTAAAGTGACTAATGATTTGGTGACCATACATCTACTGTATTTACACGTGCATGCAACAACATATATGGAAAGATAAATAATAATAGTGATGTATTAATGCGAATATATGCATTAATAATTCTTATGATAAGCATTGGATGGTTAATTATTACTAAAATATTTACCTTGTCGTACAGGTCGCTCTCAACCCCATCACCAGGACTAGGCGCTTTGGTGCGATGACGGCCAGTGGATGTGGAGCGAGTAGATGAAGGGGTGGTGGGAGAGACAGCAGGCTCCTGCGACGCCTCCTGCGACGTCTTCGGCGGGCTCTCCTCCGCCACCGGGTCGTCGGCAAGCTCCTCCTCAGCCGTAAGAGCGATGTGGGTGGCAGGTCGTTTCTTCTTGTACTTCTGTGAAAGATATGGGGTTGTTAGTTTATCATATTGAAATGCCATTTCTACAAAATATATTGGTTCATAATAGTTTGGAAAAAGTTATTATAGTTGGTGATATTGTCAGATAGACTATAATGTTCTATCAAAGTTTAATAACTATGTAATAACTCTTTCAATTTATGTTAATGCTCAGTTCCTGATATTCTCGGATTTACTACAATGTTCTATAAAATGTTAATAACTATCTAAACAATGTTGAAATGATTGTAATGCTTATTAAATATTTAAATGATTGTTATGTGACAGTGTGATATCAATTAAGTACCATATGACAGTGTGATATAAATTATTGATTCGTAATGTGGCGGAAACAGTGTTAATACATATATATATTTATTAATTTTTAAATTAAGATTGCTTGGGAACTTGTATGTTATGAGTATTATAAATAAACAAACATAACTTGAACAGTTCAACTAGACGTATTACTGTCCTTTCCCATGTGTTTCTATTGTTTATCAGATAATTATAAAAAGTAAGTTGTTGTGATGTAACGTACCTTGCTCTTCGTGGTGGGAAGCTTGACGCTATGAGGCTGTAGGAAGGAGAAGGCTTCGGAGATCCAGGTCTCCCTCTCCGTCAGCTCATGGGCACCAGAACCTGAGGGTAGCTCCTTCAATTTCATGTATCTGGTTTGCATCCCCTCCATCCACTTGGACAGAACCACAACTGGAAAATAAACCAATATTATAAGCACTTTAAAAATATAATATAACAAATGTAATAGCAAACACGCCAAGTATATATATTGTTACAACCCAAAGTTTGGAGAGACTAGTGGAACTAGCTTAGTTAAAGATTTGGCCCCGAAGGAGTCTAGAGGGTGACCTTTAGGTTGAACACAAAGACTGAACTTTAGTTTAAGGGTGTTCAGTATGGATAAGTACTTTTATTAATTTAGTACTTGTATTAAGGTAAAGTCTCTTTAAAGAGTAGTTCTCGTATTTCAATATTTATTACTAAGATGATATTTTAATTTAAGATTTGTTCTCGTATTTTAATCAGACTTCAAATTAGTCTTCTGGATATTATATAGGGTTAATCTTCCTCACTTCATTTAATCATTAGGGTATAAATATATATGGATAAGAAAAGAATACACAATTTTTGTTAATATAATAAAATCAAATTTAAGTAATATAACAAAACCATTAGGTATTATATAATTATAATTTAAAGTTATAAAACAAAATAAAACAAATACAATGGTAATTAATATTAATGCAAAATATTTAATTTATACAAAATGAAAACAAAAAAGAAAATCAAAATATAAGTTATAGTCACGATATCTCCCGTAGTCAAACCGAAGGGGGGTAGTTCCTGGAGTTTTAAAACAACGCTTTCTGGAAGCGATATTCCCGAGAACGTTGCACCGAGAAAGCCTAAGATAACACTGACCCCACTCATTATTCCCGTCCCGTCATTGACTACGGTAGATTTAATGTGACCAGAAAAGAAACTTCCACCCCCTGGTGTTCATGAGCAGAGATAGCATTGAACTTTAATTTGAATTACATATTTATTGAGGGAGACTTCGAAACTCTGCTCGATCAAAATGAGAGGGATAGAAGTAAGAAGGATATTGGGATGCGAAGTTTCGGGCCTCTGTTGGTTTGGTTGCTTGAAGCCCCGACCCCGATCTCAGACTGGTTGATGCGTTTGAAGGGTGGAAGTGAACCCGTACAGTCAGAGCCTATAGGTCCGTGACACCTCCCCCCTTAAAGTCCTCGAAGGGGAGCGAAGAGGACTAGGTAGCGAGAGGAGGAATAGGCTTCGCTGTAGGTGGAAGATCTCTTGACAAGGCGTCTGCAATCCGATTGTCTACCCCACGAATATGGCGAACAATGAGATGGTACTCCTGTAACTTTAGAGCCCACCGGAGAAGTCGTTGGTTGTTGTTCTTCATCTTGTGCAGAAAAGTAAGAGGGTTGTGGTCAGTATGGATGATGATTGGTGGATAGTGCTGAGGGAGATAACATTCGAACTTCTTCACCGCTGATACCATCGCCAAGCACTCCTTCTCCACTGTGGAATAACTCCTCTGGTGTCTCTTCAGTTTGGCGGAGAAGTAAGAGACAGGATGTAGGACGCCAGTTGTCTTATCTGGTTGCAGAAGTACTGCCCCGACTCCTCTATCACTCGCATCAACCTGAAGATGGTAAGGCAATGCGGAATCAGGAGCATGAAGTACCGGGTAGGATGAAAGGAGGCACTTCAGTTGGTCAAAGGCAGCAGTACAGGTGGGGGTCCAGACGAACTTAAGTTTTGGGCTTGTAAGATCTGAGAGGGGCGCTGATATGGCTTCAAAATTCGGACAGAATCTGCGGTAGAATCCGCACATCCCTAAAAACCGCATGATGGATTTGCGGTCAGTTGGCTGGGGAAAGGCGGTGATGGTCTCCACGTTAGCTTCCTTGGGACGTGCAGTACCCTGACCCACCACATGGCCAAGGTAGGTCACTGATCCACGTCCAAAGCAGGACTTGGCTAGGTTGATGGTGAATCCAGCAGCAGCCAAGCGCTCCATCAGCCCGTCCAGTCTGGAAAGATGATCCTCCCAAGTATCTGAAATAATCACGATGTCATCTAAGTAAGTGTCTACCCCTTCTAAATCCTGAATAGTATATGACATGACCCTTTGAAATGTGGCAGGAGCATTCATCATGCCAAAAGGCATGACTCTATATTGGAAGAGCCCAAAAGGAGTGGTGAAAGCCGAGATGATTTTAGCTCTATCAGTCATCCCAATTTGGTAATACCCCTTCTGCAAGTCTATGGTTGAAACTACCTTAGCAGCCCCTACTTTATCTATTAGGTCATCAATTCTAGGTAGTGGATATGCATCAGGGACTGTCACTGCATTTACTTTCCTGTAATCAGTACACAGCCTACTACTACCGTCTGGTTTTGGGACTAATAAAGAGGGTGACGCCCAAGGGGAATGACTTGGTTCCACTAAGGACTTCTCCAACATAAAGTCAATTTCCTTTCTCATGATCTCTTGCTTCTGAGGGTTTAGTCTGTATGGTGATTGTTTGATAGGTCTTACTTCTGGTGAGGTCAAGATAACATCGTGATGATGGTCCTTGCAAAAGCCAGGGACATCCAATGTGACTGAAGGGTAACTTACAAGCAATTTCCTAAGATCATCTCTACGTGATGGCGACATGTCAGACAAATATTGATCTAAGGTACATAATAGTTCGCTGTTCTTTGGGCTTCCACAAGGTGAAGGAAGATCACCAAACTCAATCACATCAGAGTCTCCTACCTTTTGCAATTCCCACGAGTCTGGTACAGAATGTGGTACAGTATTTACAGCTAGTATTGGGGTATTCTCCTCAAGCGGCCTTTCTATGTACGCCTTCATCTGGTTTAAGTGAACAATCCTTTGATCCTTCCTTCGATCAGGAGTGCGAACAACATAGTTTAGCTTTGAAAGTTTCTGAGAGACTACATATGGGCCACAAAATTTGCTTTTTAATGGACTCCCAGGAATGGGCAGGAAGAGAAGGACTTTGTCTCCAGGACTAAATGTTCTACTTTCAGACTTGCGATCGTAGTGGGTTTTCATTCTTGACTGACTCTTCTCAAGGTTGGCCAGTGCTAGCGCTCTTACATTTGACATCTGAAGTTTTAACTCATTTATGTACTCTGCAACTGTGCGAGAAGGATGATCAGATACTTCCACAAACCAAGAATCTTTCAAGACCTTTAGAGGGCCTCTGATCTGACGCCCATATAGCAACTCAAAAGGGGAGTATCCTAGTGACTCTTGAGGGCACTCTCTAACGGCAAAAAGAAGCCAGTCAATGTTGGCATCCCACTCTTTCTCAGTCTCAAAACAAAACTTTTTTATCATGGATTTCAGAGATTGATGATGGCGTTCTAGGCAACCCTGGGTCTGAGGTCTGTACGCAGTGGCTATCTTCTTATCTACCTCTAACTCCCTCAGTACTGCTTTCATTAGGTTACTTGTAAAATTTGACCCCTGATCACTCTGAATTTCTTTAGGAATGCCTACTTTTGTGAAAAGATGCAACAGATGGGACACAATAGTCTTAGCCTTGATATCTTTTAAAGGGAAAGCCTCAGGATACCTAGTTGCAGCACACATTACGGTAAGTAGATACTGGTTCCCTTTCTTAGTTTTGGGAAGAGGCCCTACACAATCAATTACTATTTTCTCAAAGGGCTCTGTAGTGACAGGGATAGGAGCAAGTGGAGCTTTAGGGATGGTCTCATTTGGCTTTCCTACTATCTGGCAAGTGTGACAAGACTTTACAAATTTGGTTACATCTTTTTTCATGTTAGGCCAGAAGAAATGAGCTAGGATCTTTCTGTATGTATTTCTCTGTCCCAAATGACCAGAGTTTCCGTCATGAGCTAATCCCATTACAGCAGATCTGATGGAGGTAGGGATGATTACCTGATGTACTATAGACCAAGTATCTGAGTCAGGCCTATCAGGCGGGTGAAAACTACGCATAAGGACCCCTTTGTGATAGTAGATGTTAGGGTTTTTCCCATTTATGGGTTTGTCATCAGCAATGTGCCTGAGCTTAGCAAGTGAAGTGTCTGCCTCTTGAGCTTGTATGAGGTTTTCCCTAGACATGATCTGGGTGAACAAGGTATCCTGACCTGAGGGTGAGAGAGAGTCATTAGACACTGCAGCAGTTTGTGAACGGGTGACAGCGCAAACCGGGAAAATATGTGGTTTCTCCTGATCTAGCTTTGCAGTAGGACTGTATAACATGGGTTTGTCTCTCACTATCATGTCAGGAATCATCCCATGTCCAGCCAAGTCATTTCCTAAAAGGAAAGTTACCCCCGGAATAGGAAGATCTGTATCCAAGACGGCTACTCTAACTGACCCCTGGATCAGGTCACTGCCTATCTGTATATCAGCCATGTCTGCAGTATGACCAGAGCTTAAAGATTTAAGTGTAACTTTTCCCCCAGTGTAGTGGTTCTCAACTGAAGGCAAGGCAGTCTTACACAACAAGCTTTGGGCTGATCCAGTGTCTCTTAAGATGGTAACTGGGTAAGTCTGTGGGTCATCTGGAAGAGAGACAGTTCCAGGTACCTTAAAGGCAGAAAAAGGATCAGAAGAGGCATTCTGGGTATGTATACATGTTATAGGTGCCCCAGAAGGTTTTGTTTGTTTTTGAGGTCTTTGAGAAGTGGCAAGTGTGAGTTTGTATGCAGCAGAGGTTTTACACTTAGGATGTGTACACTGCATGATGTTATGCCCTGTCTGTTTACAATATGAGCAGAAATCTTCAGACTTTCCTTGACTTTGAGATGGGCTTTTGGGAGCATTTGTTTGTGACATGACTTTAGACACAGGGTTATAGCTTGAGGAGAATCTCACATTTGGGGTTTTTGTCCTATCATAGCTTGGTACAACCCTATGGATTAAAGCATAGCGGTCAGCTAATTGAGCAGCCTTGGTAAGGTCATTCACTCCCTTCTCCTCTATATATACTAGCATACTGGGCGGTAACCTACGCTTCCACTCCTCTAGAACAACAAGGTTAACTAACTCTGTGAAGGTGGTAACTTTTTTAGCAGCTAACCATTTTTTAAGCATCCGTAGTTTATCCATGGCAAACTCCAAAAATGTATGTTTTTCTGGCTTGATGTAGTTCCGAAAAGTTCTACGGTAATGATCAGCGGTGATAGCATAAGCATCTAATATAGCGCTCTTTACAAAGTCATAGTCATTAACGTCCTCCAGGTGATTGAAAGTTTTCTGAGCTCTTCCTACGAGTTTGGGTTGGAGAAGCCATGGCCATTCCTCTTTTGGCCATTTAAGGTGTTCAGCAGTTTTCTCAAACGTGGAGAAAGATTTCTCTGGGTCACTCTCGTCAAAGGGTGGTACTAGAGAGATGTTTTTAGATAGTTGGAATCTTGGCTTCTGGGCTTCCATTTCGGTCTTCTGCAACTGTAATTTCTCTTCTTTAAGGCGTTTTGTTTCTTCCAAGTTTTGAATTTTAGCAATTTCTAGTTCTCTGTCTTTCTCTTTCTCCCGTTGTTGTGTCTCAAGTTTCAAGAGTTCTAGTTGCCGATCTTTCTCTTTCTCCTGTCTGTCTTTCTCTTTCTCCTGTCTGTCTTTCTCTTTCTCCTGAACCTCGTGCAGAAGCTGCTTCTCTTTCTCCTGAACCTCGTGCAGAAGCTGCTGCCGAAACTTCTCCCTTTCAAAATCTAGTCTGTCTTCTGACCACGGCTCAGGAGATGGAGAGTGTTTCCCCTGGGAGTTTTCCTGTATGGTACTCTGGGAATCTTCATCATTATCAGCCATTATCATTGAACTACTCATGGGAGTAAGTGAATCTACAGCTTCAGCAGGTAAGATTTCTCTATTTGTCAGTTCTTCTATGACTGTGTTTTTCAGGATTTCCTTAGTGTGTGAACTCTCATAGCCTATGTCAAAGGAATAAGCTATAAACTTCCAATCATCCTTGGAGATCACCTGACCTTTAAGTTTGTCTATAGAGGGCTCTCGACAAAATTGTTTAACATTAAACTTTGCCATTTTGATTTTAATTAGGACTAGATGAGGTAGAGAAGATTACCGCTCAATTTATACTAGACTGACAGCTAATGTATAGAGGATGGGGTTACTATAGCTTCACTGGTTGTATAATATAAAGACTGGAATGAACGGCAATATTGACTAATATGGACTTGCTTTATAGTTACCGGTAATGGTAGATTACTAACCCTGGATAACCATTAACAAGTGCATACTATATGGACTAGGGATATTCCTAGTAGAAACGGGTTACCTAATAGTCAGGTTGACACTAATATCCCAAATCAATATGATTAGTGTGAGTAACTCCCACCTGTTGAGCGAACTATGGTCGACAACAGGAGGGTTGATAAGTAAGGACGACAGGCAAGAACCTGACCATTAGTGAACCTCGTGAGACACGATCCCTTGATATCGAAACTAAAGGAAGAAGGCATGAGATTTATGTGCGTTAGGAGATCCTACTTCTAGTTACAGATATATGTTAGGTGATCGTGGATGGTCTCCTATAGTTTTGATTTGCTATAAAAGACGAGTTTAACTGGTCATTCCTATTCTGAAGAGATTCTACTTAAAGAGGGGTGACTCAGATAGGTGACCGATGTGCGAAAACGCTAATTTCGTCACATGAAAGATTAAGAGATTGATACACAATGTTCACCACCGTCTGCCTAGTGTTAATGAACATGGATGAATATGAGGATTTGAGATGACGAGTGATCCTGACTATCTCGTAAACCACAGAACTTCCCCAACTTATGACCAACCTGAGCTATTACCTCTAAAATGCACAAACCGACTAAAGGGAAAGGAATGTATATAAGCATCAGGAGTAATATAATAATTCAGGCTAAAGATATCGTGACGTAAAGATAAATAATTAAATTTATGAATTTATAAATTTACTATGAACATTAGTAAACCCAATTCATATAATGAAGTGCAGAGATTAATCAGAAAAGCTCCCGGACAGGCCCCCAATATGTTACAACCCAAAGTTTGGAGAGACTAGTGGAACTAGCTTAGTTAAAGATTTGGCCCCGAAGGAGTCTAGAGGGTGACCTTTAGGTTGAACACAAAGACTGAACTTTAGTTTAAGGGTGTTCAGTATGGATAAGTACTTTTATTAATTTAGTACTTGTATTAAGGTAAAGTCTCTTTAAAGAGTAGTTCTCGTATTTCAATATTTATTACTAAGATGATATTTTAATTTAAGATTTGTTCTCGTATTTTAATCAGACTTCAAATTAGTCTTCTGGATATTATATAGGGTTAATCTTCCTCACTTCATTTAATCATTAGGGTATAAATATATGGATAAGAAAAGAATACACAATTTTTGTTAATATAATAAAATCAAATTTAAGTAATATAACAAAACCATTAGGTATTATATAATTATAATTTAAAGTTATAAAACAAAATAAAACAAATACAATGGTAATTAATATTAATGCAAAATATTTAATTTATACAAAATGAAAACAAAAAAGAAAATCAAAATATAAGTTATAGTCACGATATCTCCCGTAGTCAAACCGAAGGGGGGTAGTTCCTGGAGTTTTAAAACAACGCTTTCTGGAAGCGATATTCCCGAGAACGTTGCACCGAGAAAGCCTAAGATAACACTGACCCCACTCATTATTCCCGTCCCGTCATTGACTACGGTAGATTTAATGTGACCAGAAAAGAAACTTCCACCCCCTGGTGTTCATGAGCAGAGATAGCATTGAACTTTAATTTGAATTACATATTTATTGAGGGAGACTTCGAAACTCTGCTCGATCAAAATGAGAGGGATAGAAGTAAGAAGGATATTGGGATGCGAAGTTTCGGGCCTCTGTTGGTTTGGTTGCTTGAAGCCCCGACCCCGATCTCAGACTGGTTGATGCGTTTGAAGGGTGGAAGTGAACCCGTACAGTCAGAGCCTATAGGTCCGTGACAATATATCTATAATGTCAGGTCTCTAGTCACCCTTTTGACATCACAGGTAAGCGCTCAGTAAATAACCAAATTTTGCTAACACAAACAAAACTGTAGACGGCAATTTATAAACATTGGACATTACCTAACAATATTCAGCATACAATCAATACTTTAGGCGGCACTTTAGAACACTGAACACCAATAATTTGTTTTGCATATGGCCACTTTCATTGTACGCAAAAAAAAACACTCAACCCACCTGGAACGTTCAGTTCCGCGGCCTTCTCACTCATAGCCCGGTCACGGATGTCCCGGTCTCGGTGTGCCCGGAGCTTCTTATTATAGAAGAAGTCGTTTTCGCGGTACCACTCGGCCACATCGACTTCATCCTTGGCAGGCAGGATGGCAATTGTCCGCTTCCGTTTGGTGATGGTTTTTTGGGCAGGTGGCGTTGGTGTGGTCTTGGAGGTGCCTGGTTGGGGTGACGGCGTGGGTGGGGGTACGGTGGGATCGGCATCATCATCTTCGTTTGTGTGGGATGGCGTATCTCCGAGTTCAGGGAGAGTGTGAATGAGGTCATGCCGTGGCCGTTTAGGAAGCAGGGGAAGTGACTCCATTTGGGTGAGGTCCGGGGTGCCCTGGGACTGTGAAAGTGACTGACCTGACTGGAATTGAGTGTCATCATCAGTCCCTTCAGAGTTTGAGGAACTCTCTAATATCACATCCTCTGTGGCGAAGAGGTCCACAGATGCTTCCTTGCCCTTCCTAGTTGCTTTGCGGCATGGTAGCTTGTTGCCCTTGCCCATCTTGGTGGTTGCTGTGTGGTGTGGAGAGGTAGAACTTGTTGGGGCAACTTGTGCAGAGGGTGTGAGAGCGATGGAGGCTCCGGCAGCAATATATAGGGCCTGTGCGCTTGGCTGCCAGCGTACGATTCGACTCGCATTCTTGTGTGTCGCCCCACGCTGCTCCCTCGCTTCTCTCTTTATCTTCTCTGTCGAGTGGAAATTTCCGCGTGCCACGTGTACCACCCGATACAGACAAGATGCTTCTGCTGATGTTCGGGGTAAATTCCAGTCTTTATCGTCTCTCATTCCTGTCATACGAGTTGTGTTCTTCCCAAAATCTTCAATAGACTCGCTTGATCTTGCCTTATTCCTCTGTTTATCGGGGGAATGTCGTCTTTTATTCAAGTATATCGTCTCTCATTCGGTTGTTATTATGGTTAATGTCGCCTTATATTCATAAGAATCGGGTTAATGTCTGCTTATGTTCGGCTAGATCGAGTTAACTTCGTCAATGAAAATAACAGATGAACAACGGCCGAAACGAAATAACGTGACCCGAATGAAAGCCGAACATAACCAGAATGAGAATCGAAAATTTTTTAACGGTTTTTACACACGAATATCGGCTAGAAGTTAACGCATGCACTAACTTCTGGCCGAACCCCAGGATGTTCGGCTGCACCTCTGAACATCCCCGGAGCTTCCCCCGAATCAACGAGAACATTGGCCGAATTTACCCGAACATTTGAATATTTGAATTTTTTTTGCAAGTCATCCTGTTCGGGGGTAGGTCGTGCGACGTTCGAGTTCTGTATGACGCGGCCTTTAAGAGGCTGAACGTTGACCCGACTATGACCATATATATATATATATATATATATATATATATATATATATATATCATTATATATATAATATAGTTACATTAAGGGGGAAGTTGTTGGTTTTATATGGACTTCCCTCTCCCTTTTGTTTAGCCCTATTAGTTTTGATATTTTAAGACGCTTGCCCCATTAGTTTGGCGATTTTGAAACTTCGCCCTATATATTTGCTAATATACTTCAAAAAAAAAACCCATAAATAAATATAAAGATGACCACCAACCACCCTTAACCCTCCAGCCCCGGGGGCTATAGCTTGCGACTGTGCTCCGGTACCGGGTGTTTTGACGATCTTTGGCCTATGTTAACTACTCTGTAAGTCAATGAATATGGCATGTAATGTTGTGAATAAAAAAGAATAATGTTCCACAAACCTTCCTCTGTCGAATGGCGTTGAGTAGAGATCTCTAACCCCTCTGGTTGCATAATGGTGAGCGTGGGAAGACGAGTGCTTTTCGGCGGCAAATTCTTCCCGCGTTCGGACGCGACGCCCCGGCCATGGCTACGACGCACCTAGCCGCTCGTCGCGCCAAAGTATTTATCTCCCTTAGACGATTTTAGTGTTTGATATTGAGAATGTGATGTTTATTTGATATTTTCTAGTTATTTTGAGGCCAATTATATAAAATATGTTTATTAGGGTATCACTGTCACTGATATTGCTAATTTTCACTCGATACCGTACATTTTATTAGTAATTGAGGTAGCTTATTGTTGTATTAGGCACTGATTATTCGTTATCACAGGTGTTTATTATACTTTGGCCATCATATATTAGGTCTTGTGTCACTTTCACTTTGACAAATATGCTTTAGAGAGTGTCACTGTCACTGATAATGCTCATTTTCACTCGATACCGTACATTTTATTAGTAATTGAGGTAGGTTATTGTTGTATTAGGCACTGATTATTCGTTATCACAGGTGTTTATTATACTTTGGCCATCAAATATTAGGTCTTGTGTCACTTTCACTTTGACAAATATGCTTTAGAGTGTGTCACTGTCACTGATAATGCTCATTTTCACTCGATACCGTACATTTTATTAGTAATTGAGGTAGGTTATTGTTGTATTAGGCACTGATTATTCGTTATCACAGGTATTTATTATACTTTGGCCATCAAATATTAGGTCTTGTGTCACTTTCACTTAGTTATATGATTTGTAAACGTTTTATATACAATTTATTGTGTCTTTTTTTCACTGATTTATATATTTCTATAGGTTCTAATCATATGAATGTCACTTGGTATATACATATGTGTCACTTTCACATATTATTATGGTGTAATTGTATTTGTATCAATGTTCTCATAATACATGACTTTTGTATTACAATAAATTGGTTTTCTTCCACTTTTTGCCTATATATAATTATAGTGTACATATTGTCATTTTATTTGGCAATTTCAGTATGATTATTAGAACTCCAGCTTGGAGTGGTAATCAAAGAAGCACTCTAAAGCACAGAGTGCCACCTTGCACTCCACACACTCCATGGTTGACTTTTTACCTGACCTCGGCCTCACCCTGCTGTTGTAGCAGACATGGCACCGCTTCTGCTGTGTTCTTCCTGATTCATTCTGAGGCAGGGAACCAAGCCTGTGCCTAATCAAGTATTGAGCACACTGCAAGCGGTCAATAACGGCGGGCCCAGGATGTGCCACTGCCCTCTGTGGCGTAGCATACTTCTCCAGGAGCTCCGTCAACACCTGCTTTTGGAACCTCCGCAGGCTATTGAACTTCATGGGTGTGTTCACATTCCGAAGCTTGTATATGTTGTAGGCATTCAGAACTGACATGTCCACCATATGCAGAAAGAACTTTTTGTACCATCTGCACGAGGTACGCAGGCAGTCAATGAAGCCTATCTGCATGTCGGACTTGTCCACCAGCCTCATGTTGATGTTGTAGTCCAGGACAGCATCGGGCTTGGTCACCCTGGCCTGGGTGCGGCGATCCACCTTGCCAGTCTCCACCATTTCCCCCTTGTGGATGGTGGTCAGGAGGTTGACCTTCCGCTGGTCGTGCCAGTGGATAGCCAGAATGGGCCCCGACTTCTTCTTGAACACATCACCTTTTTTGGTCTTTGGAGGGAAAGGTGGCATGCCCTTCCTTTTCCCTCGTACTGTGCCTACAGTCCCCGTCTTGCACTCATGCAGGTACTGTGAGAGAGTGGGGGACGTGTAATAATTGTCCGTGTAGAGGATGTGATTCTTGTGAAAGTAGCGGTCCATCATGGCTTGCACCACTGCTCCGCCAAAGCCAATGAGGGGGTCCACAAGCAAGTCCCCTTCCTTCCCGCTGTAGACCAGGAAGTCCAGGACATAGCCAGTTTGGCAGTCGCACAGCACAAAGAATTTTATGCCAAAGCGATGTCTTTTTGAGGGGATGTACTGCCGGAAGCTGAGTTTTCCCCGGAACAGCACAAGAGACTCGTCAATGACGACCTTGCGGAAGGGCTTGAAGTAGGAGGTGAAGCGTTCTCGCATCATCTCGTACAACGTCCTAATCTTCCACAGCTTGTCTGGGAGGTGGACGTCAAGGTTGGTGACAAGATGGAGCGCTGCGAGGATATCAAGGTACCGGTCGCGAGACATATATTTCCCGAAGGCAGGGGTGGATATCAGATCATTGGTGATCCAATAGTCAGGCAACCTATGCTTCTTGACATGAGGCATTAGCATGGTGAGTGCCAGGAACACCATGAACTCTTTATGAGTCACTGGGGTCCACTGCCTCATGTGGCCCTTGGTCACCTTTCCCAAAAAGTGGACCTGGAATTGGTGCTGCTTATTTGTCTCTTTGACAACATAGCCTACCACCTCCTCATCAAAGAAGGCCTCAAATAGTTCGTGTGGTGGAGCATTGGGGCCTGCAGGAAAATTGGGGGTAATGCCTGAACCCTCCAGTACCTCATCAAAAGCTGGCACATCAGGGTTGTATCCATCCTCATCAACTACGTCTTGCCACTGAAAAACGTAGAATGGGTCTTGTCTACGCTGACGAGGAGCTCCAGCTGGTGGCCCAGCACGCCCACGGCCAACTCGGGAGGCGCGCGCCCTAGGGCGGCGAGGGCGGCGGCCAGGGCGGTGGGCAGCACGACGGGCAGCACGACGCCGGGCCAAGCGGATGGGTCGAGGGTCGTCGATGTCCATATAGTCATCGTCAGAGTGGTCATCTTGCCCTGACGGTGGACCTATGTAATCATGGCCAGAGTCTTCAGAGAGGTGCCCTTCATCATCAGTGGCCCCCACATAATCTGGCGGGGAACCAGTGATGCGTGGGCGGCGTGCGGGTGGGCGAGGTGGGGAAGGAGTGGCAGGTGAGGCTGTGTCCCCCCGAGGTCCTGGGCTCCTTGGCCTGCGACGAGTGACAGAAAGAAATGTTTCACTGTCACTAGGCCCAGGTATTGGTGATGCGAGCTCAAAGACTTCTTCAGGAAGACATGTTGAAGGCGGGAGAGGTGGGGAGGACCGTGGGGAAAGTTGCGGGGACGTATGGCTGGGGCCGGCCGGGGTGGACGCCGCGGGAGCCTCGAACAAAACTCTCTTACTTTTCTTAATTTTTTTGGTATATTTCCTACCTTTCCCCATTTCGGCAGCAGTATGTCTCCTGTCGGGGGACCTAGGAGGCAAATAGGCCGAAAGTGTGGGGTCCTCAACCCTTGGCAATGGTGGGGGTGGTGGGGAAGAATGCGGGGCATCCGGGTCATCTTGGGTGGCGTGGGTAGATAAGGGAGACAATGGCGGACGAGAAGGGTCACCACGCTGACCCTCACTCACAGCCTCATCCTCACCAAGTAGTTTTGCTTGTTCCCTAGCTGCCGCGGCCGCCTTCTCAAGTATTTTCTGCTTATACAAATGTAGCTTGAAAGGCGATTTACCTGGGGAAGGGCTTGGCGTCGTGTCACTTATGCGAAATTTGGTGAGTGACCTTGAACTCTCCCACTCACTCACTCTCTCAAGTTCACTGTCTTTAGGTAAACCAGCTTCCTCAACAACTGGTACATCACCTTCATCACTCTCATCACTGTCATGTTCTCTCGCAAATCCCAGGAATTGCTCTTCTTTGTCACTCTCATGGCCATAATCACTCGACTTATAATTACTGGAGTCGTCACTGACTTCATCATCAACATTATGCTTGGCATCAGCTCGCTCATAAAGTCTCAATGTCGTCTCAATACCTCCGGGAGATAACACATTTAGGCGATGGCGTCGGGGTAAGGCGCGACGAACTAGCAAGGGCGTCGTAGGAAGCACGGTATCGGACACAGCGGAATCACTATTTGGCGTACTGTCCATGATGGCGTCGGGGTAGATACTGTTGCTGTGGCGTAGTTTACGCCTGGTGGCGCCACCTACCGTCCCACGATACCGAAAATGTACGCGCGGCATTCGAAAGCACGCACGCAAGCAATGGGCGTTCAAGAGCCCTTCCGGGTTGCGCGGGCCGAGGTTGTTATGGGCGTTCAAGAGCCCTTCCGGGTTGGAGGGGTTAAGGGGGGTGACCTGCTTTTTGTTATTTCTGTCCTTTTCTCTCTTTCTCTGGCTTGCATCCATTCGGCCCCATTCAGCCAACTATTTTAAGACGTTTATCCCCATCTAGGTGTCGATTTCTTCCTGGCGAGCGAGAGCGAGCCAGCATTATATGAAGAAATCTGGCTTCGCCGGAGAGATTTTTCTATCGAAAAATGTACAAATTTAGCCTGCTGTCAAACAAAAATAAAAAAATATGCTGGCTCGCTACCAGTAAAAAATTGACACCTGGATGGGGATAAACGTCTTAAAACAGTAGGCTGAATGGGGCCGAATGGATACAAGCCAGAGAAAGAGAGAAAAGGACAGAAATAAAAAAAAACAGGTCACCGCCCTTAATTTGGCTCTGTCACTCTTTCAACTTTGGGGGAGATACTTTTTACAGGCAAACTCGATATACCAGTTTCCAAATTATACACACTATTGTTTTTATTTCGTTCGTATATGTAGAGGTTATAACTATATTAAGGGGAGGTATTTAGATTGTTTCCTACTCCTCCAGCAATCTTAAAATGTCACCCCCTTGACCCCCTTTCAAGATAAATTTGTAAATTTTTCGGTAAAAAAAAATCCTGGCCAAAGGCCGGTTACCCTTAAATTATAGGCTCGCTATCGCTCGCCAGGATAAAATCGACACCTAAATGGCACGAAATTTTTTAAAATTGACAGAATGGGGCGGAAATTCTTAAAATCACCAAACTAATGGGGCAAACGTCTTAAAATCTCAAAATCAATGGGGCTAGACATGAGGGAGAAAGAGGTCAAGAAAAAAATCCCTCAAGTGGAAATCTCCCCTTAATGTTAGGGATAGTCACAAACCCTCATGGATATTTTCGTTTGTTTCTGAAAGGCTCTGTGTTATGGTAGAGAAGGAATCATCGGAGAGACAGAGAAAGTGTGTGTGTGTGTGTGTGTGTATGTGAGAGAGAGAGAGAATGTGTTATGGTAGAGAAGGAATCATCGGAGAGGCAGAGAAAGTGTGTGTGTGTGTGTGTGTATGTGAGAGAGAGAGAATGTGTTATGGTAGAGAAGGAATCATCGGAGAGACAGAGAAAGTGTGTGTGTGTGTGTGTGTGTGTATGTGAGAGAGAGAGAGAGAGAATGTGTTATGGTAGAGAAGGAATCATCGGAGAGACAGAGAAAGTGTGTGTGTGTGTGTGTGTGTATGTGAGAGAGAGAGAGAATGTGTTATGGTAGAGAAGGAATCATCGGAGAGACAGAGAAAGTGTGTGTGTGTGTGTGTGTATGTGAGAGAGAGAGAATGTGTTATGGTAGAGAAGGAATCATCGGAGAGACAGAGAAAGTGTGTGTGTGTGTGTGTGTGTATGTGAGAGAGAGAGAGAGAGAGAGAATGTGTTATGGTAGAGAAGGAATCATCGGAGAGACAGAGAAAGTGTGTGTGTGTGTGTTTATGTGTATGTGTATGTGAGAGAGAGAGAGAGAGAGAATGTGTTATGGTAGAAAAGGAATCATCGGAGAGAGAAGGTGTGTGTGTGTGTGTGAGTGCGTGTGCGTGTGTTTACTTCCGGTGGCAGTGTGTTGTGACTTGAGGGAACCATCTGTATGCTAAACCGAAGGATATGTCTTAGTAACAAGATTGGTTTGGTCCGTATACGATAAAGATGTAATGGGAAGAGATGACAAGGTGGAGGAGAGAGAGAGAGAGAGAGAGAGAGAGAGAGAGAGAGAGAGAGAGAGAGAGAGAGAGAGAGAGAGAGAGAGAGAGATGACAAGGGGAGGGAGATGAGAAAGATTTTTTTTCTTCTATATTCCAACTACTCCCTCTCGGGTATAGGCTGAGAGCCTGTACATTCAACCGGTCTACATTGAACGGTGAAGCCCGTGAGGTCTCGTTCCAGTCTAGGGGGTGAGACATGTGAAGCACCTTCTAGCTGCAACCAGCCCCTACCCTCTTGCCTTAGCAGGATGCATGGGGTTTAGTTACTCACTCACGGCTCAAAGCAGCCCCATCTCTGAAGCTGCCTCGCTCTAAAGCTTCACTGTCTCATCTCCTAGACTCAGACCCTCACTCTCAGAACGCCACCTATTGAGCAATTAAATCACTAGGCATTGCCCTCCTACAGCATATTTTGAAAATGGGAATATTCATACAGTGCTATTTAACACCTTATTGGCAGCCTAGGCGGTCTATTTGACCGAACCGCACAGCGGGGGGTTTCTACCCTAAATAGGGTTGTTTCCGTGCTCATTTTCATTCCTAAATAAGACCCACAGCGTAAAACAAGTATCTATTCCTGAAAGGGCGTAAACAGAGCTTTCCAATGACACCCGAACCATCCTTGTACGACCACTGGTTCTCTTGCAACGATCGTGCAACACGAGTGCAAAAATCCTATAATTAGGTAATTTCCTTACATAATTCCCTGTGTAGCGAGTGAGAGAGGGGGGAAGAAGGTGGGATACAGTTCAGTAGGTCCACAGTGGTCGTGCGGAGCGGTCATAAGGTTACTACGCTCGTCCCACCGCTCAGCTCTCTCTCTCAGCAACATTACGTGCTGAAAATGGCGCTCGACAGATGTCGTGCACCACCACATAGTCTAAATTTATTTCACTCGACATACGTCGTGCGCCGCCAATAAGGGGTTAATCAGGGAACAATGATGGTATTTATTTGGTGTTTCGGTGGGCTTTGTGGTAATGCACTGATACTAGGTACAGCACAAAATAATTCAATCCCAATAATATCTTCCCATTGACATATCGGGATTTGAACCCGGGTCCATTGGATTACCAGTCCATTGGCATGACCACTCCACCACATAGATTCCATAGATTACATAGATACACTGGCCACACACATCTTACAATCCCAGAGAAATGGTCAGGACATAATTCCAGTAGAAGCAGCAAATCCCAGAGTAGGGGTAAGTGGAAGAAAATGATAGAAAATAAAGAGTAGAGAGGGAGAGGAGGGGAGATGAGGCAGAATGTGTGTGTGGTGGTGTGGGTTGGATTAAGAGGGTATGTATTGGGGGGTGGGGGGGTATAACATGCCCTTTGTTTTCGTATATCACTGTATAATATAGTCATTGTTTTCATAGCAGTCATGCATTCATACATTAACACCAGTTTCAATGCATGAATAAATTGCAAAAAAAAAAAAAAAATCCACTCAAAAAAAAAAAAAAAAAAAAAAGTTTGCCAGCGGTGTATCTTGGAAAAACTTAAATTTTTCAATCAGATGACGCCTTTTTTTTCAATTGTATTTTGGTTAGCCTAGGACGATTTAAGGGGAGTGGGGTCGCTTTTCTGGACCCCCTTCTTCCTCGTGTTTAGCCGCCCCATTAATTTTGACATTTAATGACGTTCGGCCCATTAGTTTGGCGATTTTAACACCGTTAATTCCATTTCGTTGTCAGTTTTAAGATCTACCGTGCCATTTAATGTCGATTGTTTCTTGGCGAGCGATAGCGAGCCTGTAATTACAAAGCATGTAAAATTGACAAATAATGCACATGTGCTTTGTTTCTTTGACATTGTTACTCTAAAATAACAAACAAATTCATATAAGCTTTTTTCTATTTTAAGGGGATGATGACATCAGCAGCAGTGACCCTGGAAACATCGCCGAAGCAAAGGCCAGTTCACAGGTTAGTCTAAATGCGTTCAACAGAGTTACTAATGCTATTCTCATTCCTGCTCCAATCCTTACTAAATTAGCTCTTATTTTATGTAAAGGCACCAGATTTACCTCCACCTGAGACTGTTGTACCCACGCACACCCTCGGACAGCTGATAATTAATCTCCAACAGGGACAAAATACATAAATAACGCCCAATCCATCTGCCTGTAGATGTGCGACAATTGACCACTTGCGAGTTTCAGGCTATAAAGAAGTTGGAGCCGTGAACATCAAAATCAAACAGAAATGCAATAATAATGTACGTTTCTGATGGATAAATGGTATAGTGAATTGGGTTTTATGTATTTATATATGTACTATGACCGTATTGTAGCTGTAAATTCTGTTAAATATCGATGTCTACAGCTCCAACTTCCTTATAGAACGAAACTCGCAAGTCGGCAATTGCTCAAAGAGACATTTCGAGGCAGATGGATTGGGCGTGATGGGCTGATATTGTGGCCTCCTCGGTCTCCTGATGTTACCCCTTTAGATTTCTTCCTTTGGAGTTATGTAAATTATGAAATCTACAAAACACGTATAATTGAATTCATACGTACGGTCACTGGTGATATGCTGGGGGTCACGTGGCATATTTAGTTATCTATCTAACTATCCATCTAATAATCCACATTGTTTATTTATGTATCTATCTATATCTCTCTTTCTATCTATGTATGTGTCTATCTATCTATCTATCAAACAATCAAATTCATCGAAACAAAATATGTACAATTTTAGATACAGAATCTATTGCGTGGCCTATTAACAGATTGGATGTAGTATGTATAAACTCCATAGAACTTCCAATTAAAAAAACAAAAAAAAACATGAATGGAGAAGTATACATTTTCAGTTCTTGTTACACCCACACGAGACGGGTAGAATATTAAGTCGCTCTCTCTCTCTCTCTCTATATATATATATATTAGTATAGCCAGGTAATAGATTCTCTTTTAAACAGACGAGGTTAAAGGCAACAGCGGTTTCAGCATTCAGTATTTTATTGTTACAGCTTTCAATATTTCTAACAATTTTCCTCTGGGGTTCAGAGATGAGGTACAACAGGTTAGCAAAATTCATGGTGGATCCAACATTTCACAAGTAAACATCTTGCATCTTCAGGGAATGGGCAGGTAATGATTAGAATAAGGACAAAGCAACATATTTATACAAAATTCGAGGATCAAGAATAGGTAGGTGGGCGGAGCTACTGGGTGTGGGGTGGCTGTTCATTGGTGGAAGGCAGTCTATTCGCGAGACGGGCACTAAATCTTATCGGTGGTTGGTTGTTGGCTGTGGGTGGCTGTGATTGGTTGGTGTTGTCAGTAGTGTGCTGATCGCGGAAAGGTACGGGAGGGGGGCACAGGGCGAGAGGAACGAGGGCAGTATGCCTGTAGCGCTTGCCTGAAGGAAGAATTTGAAGGTCTTGTGTTTGGTTGTTGATGCTGGGGTTGAGCGTTTGGATATATAGAGCTTCTAAAATAGCTAGTCTTCTGGGGTTTGATTCTTTGTCGAGTATGGTAGTTTGTTTGTCTAGGTCGGCGCGAGTTAGGGCAAGATGGTGGGGGGCTTGATAGTGATCTTTTATAGCGCCAGATTGAAGGTGGAGGGTTAGTCGACGGGAAAGGCGAGTCTGTGTCATTCCAACATAGGATAGGGGTCCACAGTCCCCAGAGGTGCAAATATGCTGGTATATCACATGATCGTCTTTCGGTTGCTTGGTGGAAATGGGGCGGTTACGGAGGACAAGGTTGGAGGTCTTAGGAGATTTGTAGTAAATAATGAGTTTTATTTTATTGTCAGGGTTGGTGGGGAGGACGTTTTTGTGAATTATTTCTTTCATAATGGATTCGTCTGTTGTGTGGTCGGAAGATATGTAGTTTCTGTAGAAAAATGTAATGTCATTGGCCGGGTTGGTGCTAGGGGGGTCTTGTTTGTACCATTTTTCTAGGTGGTGGTTGATGGCATTGGTGACGTCAGTGTTGGAATACCCATTGTTGACTAGGACCTGGGTGAGCCTTTCCAATTCATTGTGTGTGTCATTCCAGGTGGTGCAATGGGTGAGGGCTCTCCTGACATAGGCGGCGATGGTGGACTGATGGTATCGTTTAGGGCATTCACTTTCCCCATTAAGACATTGGCCATTGTTAGTAGGTTTGGTGTACACTGTAGTTTTGAAGCCGTGGTCGTGGAGGGAGACAAGGAGGTCGAGGAAGGGTAGATGACCATCGGTGGTTTCTTCGTATGTGAAGTTGAGTCCGGAGGCGGCCATGAAGCACTGCTGGAGGTCCCTGAGTTCGTCCAGGTCCTTCACCCGCACGAAGATATCATCGATGTACCTGCAGTAGACAGTGGGCCGGTGGGCAGCCAGGAGTTCCTCTTCGATAGTTCCCATGAAGAAATTGGCGAACAGGACCCCCAGGGGGCTTCCCATCGCTACACCGTCGATTTGCTGGTACATATTCCCGCGGGGGCAGAGGAAAGGGGACTCCTTGGTACATAGTTCCAAGAGCGTCTTCAGGGCCTTCTCCGGGATGTCCAGGGGGGGCGTATTAGGGCAGTGGTAACTCGACGTAGGATAAAATCTATTGTCTTGTCAACGGGCACGTTGGTAAACAAACTCTCTACGTCGAGGGAGGCGATGATGTGGTCGTTAGCAGGGGGGGCATCTCGTAGAATTTCTAGGAAGTCATAAGCAGAGTTGAGGTTGTATTGCCGAGGAACAAAAGGGGTGAGGAGTTTGTTCAGGGCCTTGGCGGTCTGGTAGGTAGCAGTAGGGATCTGTGATATGATGGGGCGGAAGGATCACTCGCAATCCTACTGACGAAATAAAAAGGAAAGCCAACACCACCATCACTGCTATCAACGCCAAAGCCGATGGCGTACACCTGAAGAAACTCATCGGCGAATTCACCCCAGGTTATGCTTACGGTACTATAAAAACCCACAAACCCGGGAACCCCCTAGGGAATGCCCTAAACGATACCATCAGTCCACCATCGCCGCCTATGTCAGGAGAGCCCTCACCCATTGCACCACCTGGAATGACACACACAATGAATTGGAAAGGCTCACCCAGGTCCTAGTCAACAATGGGTATTCCAACACTGACGTCACCAATGCCATCAACCACCCCCTAGAAAAATGGTACAAACAAGACCCCCCTAGCACCAACCCGGCCAATGACATTACATTTTTCTACAGAAACTACATATCTTCCGACCACACAACAGACGAATCCATTATGAAAGAAATAATTCACAAAAACGTCCTCCCCACCAACCCTGACAATAAAATAAAACTCATTATTTACTACAAATCTCCTAAGACCTCCAACCTTGTCCTCCGTAACCGCCCCATTTCCACCAAGCAACCGAAAGACGATCATGTGATATACCAGCATATTTGCACCTCTGGGGACTGTGGACCCCTATCCTATGTTGGAATGACACAGACTCGCCTTTCCCGTCGACTAACCCTCCACCTTCAATCTGGCGCTATAAAAGATCACTATCAAGCCCCCCACCATCTTGCCCTAACTCGCGCCGACCTAGACAAACAAACTACCATACTCGACAAAGAATCAAACCCCAGAAGACTAGCTATTTTAGAAGCTCTATATATCCAAACGCTCAACCCCAGCATCAACAACCAAACACAAGACCTTCAAATTCTTCCTTCAGGCAAGCGCTACAGGCATACTGCCCTCGTTCCTCTCGCCCTGTGCCCCCCTCCCGTACCTTTCCGCGATCAGCACACTACTGACAACACCAACCAATCACAGCCACCCACAGCCAACAACCAACCACCGATAAGATTTAGTGCCCGTCTCGCGAATAGACTGCCTTCCACCAATGAACAGCCACCCCACACCCAGTAGCTCCGCCCACCTACCTATTCTTGATCCTCGAATTTTTTATAAATATGTTGCTTTGTCCTTATTCTAATCATTACCTGCCCATTCCCTGAAGATGCAAGATGTTTACTTGTGAAACGTTAGATCCACCATGAATTTTGCTAACCTGTTGTACCTCATCTCTGAACCCCAGAGGAAAATTGTTAGAAATATTGAAAGCTGTAACAATAAAATACTGAATGCTGAAACCGCTGTTGCCTTTAACCTCGTCTGTTTAAAAGAGAATATATATATATATATATATATATATATATATATATATATATATATACTTGCTGTATATCGGCATCTGTACAGAGGTAATTAATTGAATAGAAGATTGGCTGACAGGTAGACAGTAACGAATTTTAATTAACGAGTATCTGAATGGACTCCTGTCACTTCTGGAGTTCCACACGGATCTGTCCTTCGTCTGTTGAATGTGATCTAGAACTTTTCAGATGACACTAAACTTGTAGTGAATGCGAATAATCTTAATGGGGTTGAACAACTCGGCACATATCCTTGCAGAATGAGACATGGCAAATCGTGTACTCAACCTTTAACTGTGTTGGTGGTGTAATGGTTTAGATGCTTATGTTCTGGGTGTGGTGTCCCAAGTTCGAATCCCGGGAGGACCATATGCTTTCATTAGTTTATTCAGTGCATTGGGGTTTGTAATTGATGATTATTGTTAAGAAGTGGGTGTTACTTAATAAATACCACTAAAGTTGAAGAAGTGCAAGGTGATGCATTTCGGCCATGCAAATCCTAAATCAAAGTATCCAGAGAATTTGGAAGTGACTGACTTATATAAGGATTTGGGTGTTCTGATTGGCAAGGCCCTACACTTTTCCAAACAGTGCATTGAAATTTACAAGAAAGTTAAGAAATTATTAGGATAAAATAATTATCAAGAGACAGATTCTATAAACAAAATACCAAGACAGTCTTCGCATTCCACAACGTTCCACTACGGCCACTTCTAGACGATGCTGTTCATTTCTGGTCTCCAGCGCTCAGAAGATATATAGGGTGACTCGAAAGACTCAAAGATATTGCTTCAAAACTGATTCCTTCGCTTAAAAGGCTGCTTTATGAAGATCTTTTGAGAGCTCTGTCTCTTTTCGTTGGAAACACGTAGACTACGAGGTCAACTTATCGAAGTCTTGAACATTTTATATGGGTCTGACATTGCGGATTATAGGACATCATTTAACCTCAGTATTAATACAACACGTAAGCGTGGCTTGAATTGAGAGTTGAAGAACCTCAACACTATTATGCTGTATGTGGACAATTATTCACGTATGCTGTATGTGGACAAGTATTCACGTATGCTGTATGTGGACAATTATTCACGTATGCTGTATGTGGACAAGTATTCACGTATGCTGTATGTGGACAAGTATTCACGTATGCTGTATGTGGACAAGTATTCACGCATGCTGTATGTGGACAAGTATTCACGTATGCTGTATGTGGACAAGTATTCACATATGCTGTATGTGGACAAGTATTCACGTATGCTGTATGTGGACAAGTATTCACGTATGCTGTATGACTGTATGCTGTATGTGGACAAGTATTCACGTATGCTGTATGTGGACAAGTATTCACGTATGCTGTATGTGGACAAGTATTCACGTATGCTGTATGTGGACAAGTATTCACGTATGCTGTATGTGGACAAGTATTCACGTATGCTGTATGTGGACAAGTATTCACGTATGCTGTATGTAGACAAGTATTCACGTATGCTGTATGTGGACAAGTATTCACGTATGCTGTATGTGGACAAGTATTCACGTATGCTGTATGTGGACAAGTATTCACGTATGCTGTATGTGGACAAGTATTCACGTATGCTGTATGTGGACAAGTATTCACGTATGCTGTATGTGGACAAGTATTCACGTATGCTGTATGTGGACAAGTATTCACGTATGCTGTATGTGGACAAGTATTCACGTATGCTGTATGTGGACAAGTATTCACGTATGCTGTATGTAGACAAGTATTCACGTATGCTGTATGTGGACAAGTATTCACGTATGCTGTATGTGGACAAGTATTCACGTATGCTGTATGTGGACAAGTATTCACGTATGCTGTATGTGGACAAGTATTCACGTATGCTGTATGTGGACAAGTATTCACGTATGCTGTATGTGGACAAGTATTCACGTATGCTGTATGTAGACAAGTATTCACGTATGCTGTATGTGGACAAGTATTCACGTATGCTGTATGTGGACAAGTATTCACGTATGCTGTATGTGGACAAGTATTCACGTATGCTGTATGTGGACAAGTATTCACGTATGCTGTATGTGGACAAGTATTCACGTATGCTGTATGTGGACAAGTATTCACGTATGCTGTATGTGGACAAGTATTCACGTATGCTGTATGTGGACAAGTATTCACGTATATGATCTGTTCTACCTAAAGTAATCTTCCCTCAGGTGTAAATAGCTCTTCAGTAGAACAATTTCAGAACAGAGTAGATTGCATTTTGAACACTCTGTAATTAGTGTATTTCAATTCACAACATTCCTTCTTTCCACCAAAAGTATATCCCCAAAATTGACCTGAATGTCTTGAATATAGTAACTATTACTTATAACTCCTTGTAACTCTTCATTATTTGTTACATTGAATCCCGGAACAGCTGATACTGTAAATTATAATCTAAAAGAGAGAATCCTGGGCTACAAACATATGTCCAAATCGTGTAGATAACAAACAGACGTGAGCTACTAGACAACAAAACAAAACTGAAAATTAAATTGTGCAATAGATAAATCGACCAAGAAATTAAAGAATAGAAGTTATTCAGACAAAGTTTACGAAATTAAATTAAATGTGTTGAATATTGCAAGGCATCCTCATGCTACACAGTTTGTATACCGTATATAAATATATATATATACTTAATGGAATATAGTGTAAACATCCCTCATATCAGGCCTTTACGCGGTAGACATGATAATACTGTTTAAGGGAGCCCACCTCGCTTTGTTTTCTCTTTCTCTCTCTCTCTCTTTGGCTTTTATCCATTCGGCCCCATTCAGCCTACTGTTTTAAGACGTTTACCCCCACCCAGGTGTCAATGTTTTCCTGGCGAGCGGTAGCGAGCCAGCATATATATATTTTTGTTTTGACAGCAAGCTAAATTTGTACATTTTTCGATATATTTTTTTTTCGGCGATGCCGGATTTCTCCATACAATGTTGGCTCGCTGTCGTTCGCCAGGAAGAAATCGACACCTGGATGGGGATAAACGTCTTAAAGCAGTTGGCTGAATGGGGCCGAATGGATGCAAGCCAGGGAAAGAGAGAAAAGGAGAGACAGATAAAAAAAGCCGGTGACCCCCCTTAATCGGTTGCGATCACAGTGGTTTGACATAATATAAACTATATTACAAATACAATGGATGCCATTATGGTTCAGTGCCTTCATATTCGGTGCAGGGACTAGTAATAAGCATGTATATTCGGTGCAGGGACTAGTAATAAGCATGTATATTCGGTGCAGGGACTAGTAATAAGCATGTATATTCGGTGCAGGGACTAGTAATAAGCATGTATTCGGTGCAGGGACTAGTAATAAGCATGTATATTCGGTGCAGGGACTAGTAATAAGCATGTATATTCGGTGCAGGGACTAGTAATAAGCATGTATATTCGGTGCAGGGACTAGTAATAAGCATGTATATTCGGTGCAGGGACTAGTAATAAGCATGTATATTCGGTGCAGGGACTAGTAATAAGCATGTATATTCGGTGCAGGGACTAGTAATAAGCATGTATATCGGTGCAGGGACTAGTAATAAGCATGTATATTCGGTGCAGGGACTAGTAATAAGCATGTATATTCGGTGCAGGGACTAGTAATAAGCATGTATATTCGGTGCAGGGACTAGTAATAAGCATGTATATTCGGTGCAGGGACTAGTAATAAGCATGTATAAGGGAATATTGACTGTTTTTTTTTTTTTTTTTTGGTCTATTAATTCATTTATTCCTTTATTTCTTAGTTTCATCGCTAGACCTCCTTATGAAGCTTAGAAAAATACCCCTAGACCCCCTTCATGATAATTTTTTACATTTTTCGGTAGAAAAATTTACTGGCCGAAGGCCGGTTCCTCTCAAAATTTCAGGCTCGTTATCGCTCGCCAGGAATATCGGTACCTAAATGGTACGAAAGGTCTTATAATTGACAACGATATGGGGCGAAAGGTGTTAAAATTGCCCAACTAATGGGCCGAACGTCTTATAATCTCTAAACAAATGGTGGTTAACGCGAGGGACAAAGGGGACCAGAAAACCGACCCATCTCATTCTGCTTGTCATAAATTTAGCAACTCATTTAAGGGGAGGTGTTTAGTTTGGTCTCTAGATAACCATCAAACTTAAAATTACACCCCCTTGAGCCCCTTGCAAGATAAATTTGTACATTTTTCGGTAGGAAAATGTCCCGGCTGAGAGCCGGTTCCTCTTAAATTACAGGCTCGCTATCGCTCGCCAGGATAAAATCGACACCTAAATGGAACGAAAGGTCTTAAAATTGACAGAAATGGGTCGATGGTTCTTAAAATCGTCATAATAATGGGGTGAACGTCTTAAAATTTAGAAAAGCAATGGGGCTAAACATGAGGGAGAAAGGAGTCAAGAAAAAAATATCTCAAGTGGAAATCTCCCCTTAAATGATAGCTAACTTTAACAATCTATTAAAGGGGATGGGCGTATTTATTGGCTCATTTATGTATATTTTTATTATTTTATTAGTTTCCTCCCTAGACCTCCATCAAGCTTAAAAAACACTCGCCCAAGACCTTCCTTCCAGATAAATGTGTACATTTTTCGATAGAAAAATGTCACGGACGAAAGCCGGTTTCTCTAAAATTACAGGCTTGCTATCGCTCGCCAGGAAAACAAATCGACACCTAAATGACGAGAAGTCTTAATATTGACAAAGAAATGGAGCGAAAGGTCTTAAAATCGCCAAATTAATGTGCCTAACGTCGTATAATCTGAAAGCTAATGGGGCTAAACATAAGGAAGAAGGGTTTAAATACACCACCGTAGAGCAATTAATACAGACAGCGGAGAGAGAGAGAGAGAGAGAGAGAGAGAGAGAGAGAGAGAGAGAGAGAGAGAGAGAGATGTTAATGTAGGTGAGAGTTATGAAAGTATGCAAATATTTTCGATGAGAGAGAGTGAGAGTGAGATAATAAAGAGAGGTAGTGAGAGAGTTAGGTAAGAGAGAGAGAGAGAGAGAGAGAATAAAGAGGGGTAGTGAGTGAGTTAGCTAAGAGAGAGAGAGAGAGAATAAAGAGAGGTGGTGAGTGAGTTAGGAGAGAGAGAGAGAGAGAGAGAGAGAGAGAGAATAAAGAGAGGTGGTGAGTGAGTTAGGAGAGAGAGAGAGAGAGGTGGTGAGTGAGTTACGAGAGAGAGAGAGAGAGAATAAAGAGAGGTGGTGAGTGAGTTAGGAGAGAGAGAGAGAGAGGTGGAGAGAGAGAGAGAGAGAGAGAGATAATAAAGAGAGGTGGTGAGTGAGATAGGTGTATTTCTGTGTGTTATGCAGCCGGCAGACCCACCAAGACAAATACTTCATGCGTCATGCTACTCTCTCTCTCTCTCTCTCTCTCTCTCTCTCTCTTTGTAAATAGTTCTATACCTGCCTTTTCTTAATTTGTATTAGCATCGGACGTTTATTATCTTAATTAATCTATCTATTGCCCGACGCCTAACTCCCGTTAAGGGCGGCCATACACAAAACACCCCAAGTGGACCTATTCCCTGTACCAGTTTATGAAGGACTTACAGGACTGAACACTCGACTTCGGGACCGTCCGACTCAAATGCCTTCTATGTATTGTTAGCAAATGTTCTACAGTGGTGGGCGGCAAGTGGATCCACTAACCTGCTTTCACCCTTAGGTAAGCAGTAAGGATTTATTTAAGGTAGTCTCCCTTAGATGGGTTGCCGACCAAGGCTGACGAGGCCCATCCACCCGGATGTGTATAAGGTTGTCTACTGTAATCTTGTTATCTTGACGACTATCGGATCCGACGTGTTGGGGATGATTATATTGTTTGTGTTTACTTATTATTGGGGATTTTGCTTACTTTGACCATTTTCGACCAAGTATTGAAGTTTGTCCGCTCGGCTAACACGAAGACCTTCCCAGAGTTTTTTACTAGCTAAAAAATACCATCCATACCCCCTTCTAGCTAGATTTGCACATTTATTTATAGAAAATCTTACATGGAGAAATTAGATTGCTTCTAAGTCAATGAAATCGTCAAATAATAGCCGGAAAACATAGTAGAAATGCGTGTTGGATCTTAAAATGGTTAACAGTTTATTCCCTATCCACTAACGTCATAACAACTTAAGGGGAGGCAGACCGTTTGTTTGGTCTATTAATTCATTTATTCATATATATTTTTTAGTTTCCTCCCTAGACCTCCATCAAGCTTAGAAAAACACTCCCTATAACCCCCTTCAAGATAAAGTTGTACATTTTTCGGTAGAAAAATTTCCCGGCCAAAGGCCGGTTCCTCTTAAAATTGCAGGCTCGCTATCGCTCGCCAGGAAATAATCGATACCTAAATGGCACGAAGGGTCTTAAAATTTACAACGAAATGGGGGGAAAGGTGTTAAAATCACCAAACTAATGGGCCAAACGTCTTATTATTTCAAAACTAGTGGGGATAACCATTATAGGGAGAAGGGGGTCCAGAAAAACGGTCTGCCTGCCCTTAATATGAACACCCTGTGAGGAGGACCACTTTACTGATAAACTTGTCAGTAAAGTGGCTCCTCCTCACACGGTGTCAGTAAAGTGGCTCCTCCTCACACGGTGTTTATATTCGGTCTGTCCACTTTGCGAACCTTAAGCCACTGTCACACGAGCGCTTTTTCCGTCAATTTTCCATGGGCAAGTTTTTTCTGGTGATATTTAGGGATATTTTTGCATTGGAATCGGAAACTAGATCGAAGGTAGATTATGTTAGATAGTTCAATTCTTAGGGAACTTGTATTTTGAAGCTGCCAGACAACAATTGCCTGTAAAAATTGACGGAAAAATCGCTCGTGTGACACCACCTTTGCAACATAGTCATACTCGGAATAAAAATGAAATACAAAATATAAAGTAAAATATTATTAATCTGTTGTCATTTCTAATACCTAATTATGATGTGTATTGAGTATTACTAGCGCTAACATGATTAAGGGAGAGGTAGTGTGTTTTTTCTTCTGAACCCCCTTCTCTCTTATGTTTAGCCCCAAGGATGTAAAGAGTGATAGTCGAGAGCCAAAATCAAGGTATGCTAGAGGTAATTTAGGTGTGTTGGTGTACAAAGGAAATCAAGCAACAACAGGTCCAGCGAAGTGTGCTGTCCTTGTTGGCTTATGACCGCTCGCCGCCTCCTCTTGCTGTTGTTCTCCTTGTTGGACTGGATCGGCCGATAGAGTTGTCAGAGAGACAGAGGGGGGGGGGGGGGGGGGGGGGTACCGCCGTTAGAATATTATCTGAACTCACAGATATAAATGTAATGCATTGTAAGCCTAATGCTCAATACTATTTAAGGGGCTAGGGGCTGTTTTTTTTGGTCTATTCATTCATGTATTCATATATTTTTTAGTTTCCTTGCTAGACCTCCATCAAGTTTATATAACCACCCCCTTCAAGATAAATGTGTAGATTTTTCGGTAGAAAAATGTCCTGGTCTAAGGCCGGTTCTTCTTAAAATTACAGGCTCGCTATCGCTCGCCAGAAAATAATCGACATCTATATGGCATGAAAGGTCTTAAAATTGACAACGAAATGGGGCGAATGGTGTTAAAATCGCCAAACTAATAGGCCGAAAGTCTTAAAATCTCAAAACTAATGGAGCTATAAGCATGAGGGAGAAGGAGTCCAAAAAAAAGCAACTACCTGCCCCCTAAACTAAATATCATCATAGCCCACAAGACATTGGACCGCATAGTGCTAAAAGGCCGTGTATAATCTTGTGAACATAATTATTTACTTGTACTCAAAACACGGCGACTGTTAAAGCTCGGTTCACACATGCACGAATTAACGTCCCGTCCGGCCACGACCCAAAAAATAGGCAGGACGGCATCAATCTGGAGTCCCCATGGTCCGTCCGTCCCCGACCCCTTTTGCTCGGTTCACACATGCACGAATTAACGTTCCGTCCTTTCCCAACCCCTTAATTCGCCTGCAAACGAGCAAGGACGTCGGCAAAATCGCCTATGGTCGCTACACGGACGTGCGGTGTCACCAGCTCACGTGACCCGTCGGTGACACATCGCCGACTCTCCTTCCAACGGTTTTTTGCCGCCGTTCTCATGTCGTTTGGCGGCATCTAGACACAGTCTATCGGCGTCTAGACGCCGAATGCTCCCGTGGGTGTCCCGGCCTGAAGCTCGGTTCACACATGCACGAATTAACGTCCCGTCCGGCCACGACCCAAAAAATAGGCAGGACGGCATCAATCTGGAGTCCCCATGGTCCGTCCGTCCCCGACCCCTTTTGCTCGGTTCACACATGCACGAATTAACGTTCCGTCCTTTCCCAACCCCTTAATTCGCCTGCAAACGAGCAAGGACGTCGGCAAAATCGCCTATGGTCGCTACACGGACGTGCGGTGTCACCAGCTCACGTGACCCGTCGGTGACACATCGCCGACTCTCCTTCCAACGGTTTTTTGCCGCCGTTCTCATGTCGTTTGGCGGCATCTAGACACAGTCTATCGGCGTCTAGACGCCGAATGCTTCCGTGGGTGTCCCGGCCTGAAGCTCGGTTCACACATGCACGAATTAACGTCCCGTCCGGCCACGACCCAAAAAATAGGCAGGACGGCATCAATCTGGAGTCCCCATAGTCCGTCCATCCCCGACCCCTTTTGCTTGGTTCACACATGCACGAATTAACGTTCCGTCTGTCCCTGACCCCTTAATTCGCCTGCAAACGAGCAAGGACGCCGGCAAAATCGCCTATGATCAGTACACGGACGTGCGGTGTCACCAGCTCACGTGACCCGTCGGTGACACATCGCCGACTCTCCTTCCAACGTTTTTTTGCCGCCGTTCTCATCCCGTTTGTCGGCATCTAGACACAGTCTATCGGCGTCTAGACGCCGAATGCTTCCGTGGATGTCCCGGCCTGACACGTTTTGTGGCAGTTGCCCCGGTCCACGCCGACCATTTATGCATGCATAATAAATGGTCGCCGCCTCCCGCCCCGGGTCCCGTGTGCTGGCAACACCACACATCCCTGTACCGACCATAGGCGATTTTGCCGGCGTCCTTGCCCGTTTGCAGGCGAATTAAGAGGTCGGGGCCTGACGGGATGTTAATTTGGGTATGTGTGAACCGAGCTTTAGGGGAGGCGGGTCGTTTTTCTGGTCCCCCTTCTTACTCATGTTTAACCCCATTAGTTTTCAGATTAGAAGACGTTAGGCCCACTAGTTTGGTGATTTTAAGACCTTTCGCCCCATTCTTTGTCAATATTATGACTTTTCGTGTCATTTAGTTGTCAATTTTTTCCTGGCGAGCACTAGCGAGCCTATAATTTAAGAGGAACCGGCCTTTGGCCGGGAAATTTTTCTATCGAAAAATGTACAAATATAGCTTGAAGGAAGGTCTTGGGCGAGTGTTTTCTTAACCCGTACAGTACCGGTGTCGTCCTTTTAACTTAATTCTGGCTACTATTAGACGGTTTTATTCAATTTAAAAAGGGCCTCCAACAATGAACAGGCTCCAAACTATCTCATTTAACCTTTTATACCAGCACAGATCCTTCTTAAACTACACAAAATCGTCTAAATATAGCTGGATTAAATTTTAAAAGACGTCGCTGGTACGCAATGGGTTAAGGTTGATGGAGGTCTAGGGAGGAAACTAATAAATAATAGAAAGATACATAAATGAGCCAATAAATATGTCCATCCCCCCTTATATTTTGTGAGTGTTCTTGTGCAGCAGCGTGGCGGTAGTCCCTTAATACCCCCCCCACAAGCCCCTGGGTAATTACTGGGGGGCCTTAACTGGGGAGAATCATACCCGGAGGCTTTACAGTACCGCCATGTTGTCTACCTTGTATAGACCCTAGTGGTTTTGGGCAATTACTATAGTCTATTCGCTGTAAATAGGCGAGAAATCATGACCTCTATCCTTTGTAACTCATAAGGGCTAGAGGTAATTGGCTATAAATGTCCACATCTATTCCTTGACTGACTCTTCCCAAATGGTAGAAATATTAGCTCGATTACACTAGTCGTTTTTGTGTTATAGAGGTTAGAGGTCATGGTATCTCGCCTACTTAACCCATTGGCTGCGGGTGACGTTCCAGAACGCATAGGCAATTTAGAGCAATTTCCAGACTTTAAAAGCCTGTAAAAGCCGTAGAAATCGAGTGTCAGTGGGCGGGAGCGTGAGGGACCTCCGTCCGACCCTCAGAGCAGCCAGCCGCTCACTGAGGTAGACTGTGGTCTCGCGCGGCTGTCTCGACAGTGTTGCCGAGCGAGCGAGAGCTAATAATTAGCTAATTTTCCCGAATGTCTATGGCAACGCTGCGGGTGAACCCCGCCACCTACGAAGCTCGTTCTGGTGTCATTTTGAAGCTATTTTTGCCTAGTTTTCGGCAGAATACAGTTCATTTAATGCAGATACTTGATTAAGCATTCAGGAGTACCTGAATATGCGCTAAATAGCGCAAATAAGCCCGCAGCGTAAGGGTTAAAGCGAATAGAATATAGGGGGCCTTAACTGGGGAGAATCAAACCCGGGTATTTATAGTACCGCCATTTTGTTGACCTTGTGTGGGTTTGGATAATTACTAGGGGTCTTAACTGGGGAGAATTAAACCCGGGTCATTACAGTAACCCCATATTGTTTGCATTAAGCCGATATCACGCGAAAGCTTCTATAGTCAGCAATCGATGATCAAAAATTTTCTGGCAACAATTCTGGAATATTTTGCACTGGTATCGGAAACTAGACTGAGGGTAGACGAATTTAAGTGACCGAAATATTATAAATGTTGACCTCATAAGCTGCCAGACCAGTGTTGAGGATAAATGTTGAAGGGTAAAATGCTCGTGTGATACCGGCTTTACATATACTGTAGACTCTGGTTTTATTGTACAGTCGCGCTAATAAGTCATGTCCCAGCTGTCATTACGTTCGGCTTGCTCTTTGTTGTATTAATGTCTGTCAGATGTTGAATAGGGTGGGTAAGTATAGGACCATGTTTGTATATTTCGCTCGATATGAAGAAATGAAACTTAGATATTGCAGATACCAATTATTGATCAAACCATACTTGGTGCCGAGACATCACTTATTAGCGCGACTGTACAGTCGGCCAAATAAGTGATTACGCGGCACCAAGTATATTTCGATCAATAATTGATATCAGCACTATCTAAGCATTGATTCATCGTTTCGAGTGAGATATATAAACATGTTCCTATCTTTACACACCCTTTTCAACATCAGACAGACATTAATACAGCACACAGCGACCAAACGTAATGACAGCGGAGACACGACTTATGTGGCCACAGAAATATGTTTCAATTATACCACCACATGTGTGATGTAATATACTGCAAGTGAAAATATACTTTGAGAGGTTAGTTGCTGTTTTTTTTCTTCTATTAACTAATTTATAAAATGTATTTTTTAGTTTCCTTGCTAGACCTCCCTCAAACTTAGAAAAACACCCCCTAGACACCCACTCAAGATAAATTTCTACATTTTTCGGTAGAATTTTTTTCCGGCCGAAGTCCGGTTCCTTCTAAAATTACAGGGTCGCTATCGCTCGCCAGGAAAAGATTGACACCTAAATGTCACAAAAGGTCTTAATATTGACAAAGAAATGAGGCAAAAGGTCTCAAAATCGCCAAACTAACGGAACGAACGTCTTAAAATTTCAAAACTAATATGCTAAACATGTGGGAGAAGGGGGTCCAGAAAAAGCAACTTGTCCCCCTTAAGAATAGTGCAAAAAACATAAAGTGCAAGGACGCTCGTACACAATAAAAACATAAAGTGCAAGGACGCTCGTACACAATAAAAACATAAAGTGCAAGGACGCTCGTACACAATAAAAACATAAAGTGCAAGGACGCTCGTACACAATAAAAACAAAGTGCAAGGACGCTCGTACACAATAAAAACAAAGTGCAAGGACGCTCGTACACAATAAAAACATAAAGTGCAAGGACGCTCGTACACAATAAAAACAAAGTGCAAGGACGCTCGTACACAATAAAAACAAAGTGCAAGGACGCTCGTACACAATAAAAACAAAGTGCAAGGACGCTCGTACACAATAAAAACATAAAGTGCAAGGACGCTCGTACACAATAAAAACATAAAGTGCAAGGACGCTCGTACACAATAAAAACAAAGTGCAAGGACGCTCGTACACAATAAAAACAAAGTGCAAGGACGCTCGTACACAATAAAAACAAAGTGCAAGGACGCTCGTACACAATAAAAACATAAAGTGCAAGGACGCTCGTACACAATAAAAACAAAGTGCAAGGACGCTCGTACACAATAAAAACAAAGTGCAAGGACGCTCGTACACAATAAAAACATAAAGTGCAAGGACGCTCGTACACAATAAAAACATAAAGTGCAAGGACGCTCGTACACAATAAAAACATAAAGTGCAAGGACGCTCGTACACAATAAAAACAAAGTGCAAGGACGCTCGTACACAATAAAAACATAAAGTGCAAGGACGCTCGTACACAATAAAAACAAAGTGCAAGGACGCTCGTACACAATAAAAACAAAGTGCAAGGACGCTCGTACACAATAAAAACAAAGTGCAAGGACGCTCGTACACAATAAAAACATAGTGCAAGGACGCTCGTACACAATAAAAACAAAGTGCAAGGACGCTCGTACACAATAAAAACAAAGTGCAAGGACGCTCGTACACAATAAAAACAAAGTGCAAGGACGCTCGTACACAATAAAAACAAAGTGCAAGGACGCTCGTACACAATAAAAACAAAGTGCAAGGACGCTCGTACACAATAAAAACATAAAGTGCAAGGACGCTCGTACACAATAAAAACATAAAGTGCAAGGACGCTCGTACACAATAAAAACATAAAGTGCAAGGACGCTCGTACACAATAAAAACATAAAGTGCAAGGACGCTCGTACACAATAAAAACATAAAGTGCAAGGACGCTCGTACACAATAAAAAGTTTAAGGGGATAGTGGCTGTTTTTTTTTGGTCTATTAATTAATTTATCCATATAGTTTTTAGTTTCCTCGCTAGACTTCCCTCAAACTAATAAAATCGACCCCTAGACCCCCCCCCCCCTTCTCAAGATAAATGTGTAAATTTGTCGGTAAATGTCCCGGTTCCTCTTATAATTACCAGCTCACTATCGCTCGCTAAGAAAACTTCGACACCTAAATGTCACGATAGGTCTTAAAATTGACAACGCAATGGAGCTAAAGGTGTTAAAATCGCCAAATTAATGGGCAGAACGTCTTAAAATGTCAAAACTGATAGGGCTAAACACGAGGTAGAAAGGGGTCCAGAAAAAACGACCCATCTCCCTTGAATTTGTTGCCAGCCTAAATATAGAGATCTTGATCTTTGGTGTTTTAAGAGGGGTCACCTGCTTTTTGTTTGTCCTTCTCTCCTTTTCTCTCTTTCTCTGGCTTGTATCCATTCGGCCCCATTCAGCCAACTGTTTTAAGACATTTATCACCATCCAGGTGTCGATTTCTTCCTGGCGAGCGATAGAGAGCCAGCGTTGTATGGAGAAATCCGGCTTCGCATGACACATTTTTCTATCGAAAAATGTACAAATTTAGCTTGCTGTCAAAAACAAATATATGTATATGCTGGCTCGCTACCGCTCGCCAGGAAAATATTGACACCTGGATGGGGTAAACGTCTTAAAACAATAGGCTGAATGGGGCCGAACGGATACAAACCAAAGAGAGAGGGAGAGAAAGAGAAAAAAAGCGAGGTGGGCTCCCTTAAAGAAATCCTATTATTTGACGACTAGAAAGAAAAATCAAACCGATGAAAACAATGTATACAGTCACCGATGTTCGCCCCATTAGTTTGGCGATTTTAAGACCTTTCCCCACATAAGTTTTGTATAGGTTTTTTTGGTTATAATTTTTGGCTGTTGCAGATGTCTTTCTCTTTGAATTTTACCTGTTTTTGCTCTTTCTTAGCCTTTTTTTTTTTTTTAAAAGACCTCCGTCTACGTATTGTGAAAAACCTGTTATCCTCCGGCAAATTGTGGGGTTGAGTGAGTGAAGGGGGGGGGGACAGTGAATGAAGGAGGATGCATGTTTTTCATAATACGTGTTGCTAGCCCCAAACGCGCGAGCAACTGTGGCTTTCAACCATCCGACACATCCCCTTTTATTAATGTGCATCACACATGTTACATACAAATAAGGTTTATGTTTTGTTTTACCCTACTGTGGAAAGACTACGGATACACCACTCCTGCCGGGGCCTCACTCAGTGGCATGACTCAGTCCTGTCGAATTGAGCTCATGACGCTGGTGGCATTGCCCCGGAGGATAGCCATCCCTAGTCTTTGCTTGAGCCAGAGGGTTTCCCGGGGTTCTCCTGAAACTTCTCTGATTTTACGGCCTATTTCATTCACCATCTTAAGGGTGGTGGGGCCGAAGACTCCTGAAGTTTCGAATGCCAGGGGCTCGAACTGATGAATTCTGGCGATGGCTTGATATTTTTCTCGCTTTTTATTTTCTGCTATCCGGGCGGCTTCACCTGCTTCATCGGCGTTTCTGGCGGCGTTGGTTGTGGAGAAAGTGTCAACACATGTGGCATCCCACACGAGGCACCGGCCATTCTTGTAAGAGAAAGTGGTCATCCCATCTGGCCGTTTGCCGTCTTCTCTGTGAAGTCCATGTGGTTCGAGGATTGATGCACAGTTAGCACTCTGCAGGGCCCGTTTTATGACATCATTCAGTGCAGAGTGTCTTGGCAGGCGGCCTGCGTTGTAATTACATGACAAGGCATGGTGACCTTGAGCATCCATCCTCCCATCACACTTGCAAGTGTGTGGGTGACAAACTGCCGCACCCACTCTGAGCGCGATGGCGACCCGGAGCGCTTGTTCTTAGCCTTGTTCTTACTTTTTTTTACTGTGTGTACTCTCTCTCTCTCTCTCTCTCTCTCTCTCTCTCTCTCTCTCTCTCTCTCTCTCTCTCTCTCTCTCTCTCTCTCTCTCTCTAACAATATCGAGTAACCTAAAACCGAGTCAACAATGTTAAGAAGGCAAACAAAATAATTGGCTTTATAGGCAGGTCATTTGAGCATAAATCCAAAGACGTTATCCTAACCCTTTACAATTCCTTAGTCCGCCCTCTTCTGGAATACTGCGTTCAATCCTGGTGCCCTTATTACCAAAAAGATATAGACAAGCTAGAACGAGTTCAACGTAGAGTTACCAAAATGATACCTAGCCTAAAGAACAAACCATACGAGGTGCGTCTTAGAGAATTAAATCTATTTCCTTTAACCCAGCGCAGATTAAGAGGCGCCTTAATTCAAGTGTTCAAAATAATCAAAGGCATCGACAATATGAACTGTAGTAAGTACTTCACTATCGACCAATCTAACTACACGCGGGGAAACGGTTGCAAAATTATTGGTAAATCTTTTAACTCACACGAAGCTAAGAATTTCTTCTTCAATCGAGTTGTCAACTTATGGAATGGGTTTCCCGGAGATGTCATAGACTGCAGCACCGTTGATTCATTTAAACTTCGCCTAGACAAATATCTCGCATCAAACCCGCGACTGACTGCGTTTGTAAATTAATAACTTTATTTTATCCTCCCCTCAGTTACTAACCCATCTGTCCCCTACTAATTTGCTAATCCTGCCACGGACATTAGTTCCAGGGCAGTAGTTCCCTTTCCAATGTTCCCTTACCCACTCTAAACCACTGTTTGGACACTTGATCCTCATTATTTTTGGAGGACAAGCAGCCTAGAAGGGTCACTAGATCTGTTGTTGCTTGATTTCCTTTGTACTCTCTCTCTCTCTCATATTCTGTCACTCACTCTCACTCTCACTCTCTCATTCTTTCTCATATTCTCTCACTCTCTCACTCACTCTCTCTCTCTCTCTCTCTCTCTCTCTCTGTACCTCCCCCTTTCGCTTCATTTCTGTTATTATTCATTGTTTATTGTCCTACCTGCGCCTTCTCCCTGTTCACCCTTCCTCCCCTCTCCCTTCTTTCTTCTTCCCTCTCCCTTCCCTCCCTTTTTATTTATGTTTTGCTTATTAATTATTATCCGGCATTTTTCCCCTCCCTCCCTCCCTCCCTCCCTCCCCTGTTCGCTTCTTTCTTATTTTATTCGTATTAGTATTTACCCTCCTGGAGTTGAAAAAACAGAGCTGGAAAAGTTACTGGGGAGAGAGGTGCATGGGGGCGGTTCGTTCGTGGCCACCCCTTCGGGGATCACGGCGTCAGGCAATAGATAGATAGATAGATAGATAGATAGATAGATAAGGAAATATAATTGGGAAACGTGGTACACATTTCATTGAACAGTTTAGACACACTGGTGAAACATTTTGATACAATACCTTTATACACATTCTCCCTTTGATACAATACCTTTATACACATTCTCCCTTTGTTTCAGTTCTATATTCACTGGCTCAGGTTTATCATGCTACATGTGCAATAATTTTTTATATCGTTAGAAACAGCGATATAGGTTAGTTAGTTTGTTATTTAGGCTAGGTTGCTAGACGATTCGAACCGGTGTAACTATGATGAGAATTATACATATACGCTTTGGATATGCCTGGGTGGTGGGGGTGGGTGACGAAGGTGTGCATGGCTTTACAACGCTTGCATATGTTCTCATTTGATTCCTACTTACTATCCTCTCTTTTCTCACTGGACAGTGTTCTCGTATTTCGCACGTATTTCCCTCGCAACCATCACAGTCAAATAGGTCATTATATTTGAGTCGTCTGTAGCTTATTTCGGACACATTTCCTAGTTATCTTCTATTTCTCCTTCTTCCTCTACTTCCTTTCTCCCCTTTTTTACCTTTTTCACCTTTTTTTCATTCTATTTGCGTGACTTTTCTTGTGTTTGTCCTCCTTTTTATCGCGTTTTTTTCCTTCGTCCTGTACTTGTGTTTTACCTCCTTATATATATTTTCTAACATCTGAGGTAAAGCCATTGATTTCAGGTGCTGACGAGTGATTGGTGCTTCAGAATGCTTGTGTGCTTGTTTTTTGTGTGTGTGTTTTTTTTTGGGGGGAGGGGGTGAACTGTTATATTTGTTCTTCTTTTGTCACCTCTTTTTCCTTTTTCGTATCTCTTGCTGATCGTCCTTACCCCTTGTGGGAGTTGTTGTTGTTGTTGTTCCCAGCCTGTCTGACCGAGCGCCCCCACAGAACCTTCCCAGCTTTACCACTGAGATATCGGGGCTGAAAGAAGATAAGCCAACAGCAATAAAGAACCCGTTCCCGCAACCAGAAGAGCCCCAAATATTACTGTTGTGACGGGTACTGATCGTTTAGTTCCCTTGATACAGTCCGTAAAACAATCCAATTCTGGTTTGATGGACTTAAATATTCTTTACAGGAACGTCCCGAGTAGGTTCTACAGTATAAGCAGTGAAAATGGTATTCAAAGGTTCAATATAATACTCAAGTAACAACACAAGGAAGAACATATATAAATATTTGATTGAATAAGCATGAGATTTGGTTGAGAGTAATAATCATAAAGGAAAATCCCACAATAATAGCAAATATATATATTGTCCTTATTTCAGAACAATGTTACTGATACCAGAAAAACTCAATCGTGAGAGTCTAGTATTAAATCAGATCATGTGGAAAAACATACATAGAGGCATAAAGTACAAGAATCAAGTTTAACCTTCAATGCAATAATAAATGAGAGTCAAATATCTTCCGCTTTCAAAGAGACTTCAATGCCCTAGATAATGATCCTAGGGTGACTATGAGAAGAGTTGAGGTTATAAAGATACTGTCACAGGAGGCAAGGTGAGTCACGCGTGGGGCTCAGCTGACCCTTTTAAAACTGACCGCGTGAGCTTGCCCTCTGGTCAGGTCACTGGGAAGGTCACCAGGTGAACTGAGATGGTAAATAATACTTTTTCTAGTTAATGCAACTATGAACTTAGCTGCAGTACGATGTTAATTTACTTTACAGGAAAAGGCTGAGATTATTATTTATAGTAATTGAGAAGTATCAAAATCGCCCTCAAGGAAGTTATATCTTGTTACGGAATTTTATTACTTGAACATATGCTACGATAACGAACCGAACTTAGGAATTCGTATTTCTATATTTTTCTTAGGTAAAGCAAAGTAATAACGTAAATTTAACAAGAGTGAAAAGGTAGTTTAATAAGTCTACTGGTTGGTATTAATTAGGTCAAGATGTAACCTTCAATATTCGCGATGAAGACAACACACGAAGATCAACAAAATAGCTAACTGAGTTCCAATAGACTCAGACTTGAATGAATGCTAATGTTAAATCTCAAAAAGTGAGGACTGGCTGATTAATAGATATCGATCGGTAGATCGTACTTAATAATTAGATTGGCGCTAATGACAAAGTTTAGCTCATTGATATTTAACGCAATATCAGATTCGCTTCTGAACGAGTTAACAGGGCGAGGGAAATAAAATGTACAGGCACAATTAGTACATGGGCGTAGGCGACGAAGTCCTACTCATTGATACTTAAAACAGGCAGTACCAGGCTCGGGCCTGAACGGGTTAACAGGGCGAGGTGAATAAAATACACAGATACAATTAGTGTATGGTGGATGAAAGTGACACGAAACACGGAGGAAAGAATTCCTAAACACGGTATTCGAAATATCACAACATCAAGATTTACAAGAACATAAAAGCACGTCTATAAGATATATTTCATATGCGATTACTGAATAGAGATTTTAGGAATTACACTGAGCAATCGTTGGAAAATTGGGCGTAGGTTCTAGGTAAATAGTGATTATATAAATGGATTGATCACGGAATATATTGGGACTTCAACTCACAAGTAATAAATCAACATACACATAGTCAGTAAATCTGCGAGCGTGGGGGGCCTGAATATATGTTAATGACACTGATATGTAACGTATGCGTAAGTTATAAATTAAATAAAGTCTTGAACAAGGGTCAAGGAATTAAAGCAAGATTAACACTGGATAATGCAGGTTCAGAAGGGTGCAACTTATTACGCAAGTACGGGATCTTGGGCACAGATCACAAGTAAATCAGGGCACGACACGGTTCACATATTTACATAATCAATACCTCACAACAATAACCAACAGAGAAAGACACAGAAACACATAAGTATTTGGGAGGGCAGGGGGGCGAGAGTGCTGGTCTAGCCGGCGTAGAGGGTAGTAGCCAATCTTGCACAGCTGGTTACCTCCTCGAACAGGGGTCCTCGATCTAGGCCTGGTTACGTAATTCGAGCAGGGGTCCTAGGTCCAGGCCTACGTCCATAACTCGAGCAGGGGTCCTCGGTTCAGGGCGCCAGGCAACAGACAGGTAGCCCTTCTGGTCATCCGGAAGGGGGCCAACGTCCAGGGGGCACGGGGGGGAGGGGGGGGGGGCACCGTAGTAACACTGACCTTAACTAGGCCGTCCCAGAGAGGTAATGCCTAGTCAGTAAGTGAGGTGGTGTGCACTTTCCTCAGGTTTTTCTGAGGTCCTATGCAAATATTTTCTTGCTTCAGGTGTCAATGAACTCGAGGGAAAAGGGGTATAGAGGAAAGAGGAAAAATGGTTGTTGTGAGGTACATATATATTCTAGCCTTGAAACTCAGGTATTATCATATGGGCCTGGTTCCAAGGTAATATTACAATATTTAATGGGGCACCTGGAAGGTTCAGGGCTGCTATGAAAAATAGGAAACACTTAAAGCTAAAATTGGAGCAGCTGTCTTGCAGGTCTCCTAATTATACTCAGACATACACATAGGGATTGTAGTTGTATCCTCGGGGGCCTGGAGTAGTCAGGCATCATCAGGTCCATTTGTTCCTGCAATATCCGGGGTGCTGGTGAGTAGATTGCATAAGGGAGTGCTCATCATATTCCAAATCTGGCGGAACAATACAGGGAGCGTCACTTCTGGTGGAGGCTACGTAAAAGGAGGGTTCTAATTGGTGGTTCCAGGGCGGTTGTGGTTGGCTGAGGATGGTGGCTTGTGACTGGCTGAGAGAGTCCTCCGTTTTCTTAGATGGCTGTGGGTGTGAAAGAGAACTGTGGAATGGGCGGCTGGGCATGGTCAACTCTGGTAGATTCCGGCAGACTCGTAGGGGGGACTCAGGTAAACGTCCTCGTCGTCTGTCCTGGGGTTTTGAGGTTGTCTGAGTGGTTATGCTGGCTACTCGGTGTATCGTTGGTTGGGGGCCCGTCATCTCAATTACCCTGCAAAATTGCGGCCATAACAAGCAGAAGAAGAAGCAGGAATAAGTCTACCTCCAAACCAAAAATCACCTACACCAGTCACCCCTACAGAAGCCAGATAGAAATCAAGGTTCACCTGGCCCCTTAAAATACGTTCCAGATATGGTCAGAAACCCTTTTGCTAATTACCCCCGGGCGGTCAATAAAACATGGCCGCTCACACCAAACGACCAAGCATCACCACAGGAACCAGATTTAAATTACGATGAAGTTTACTTTATGGAATTACGCCACCAGCCTCTCCCTTTCCGTCTCTCTACCCAGACGAAAATACCGACCATGGCCACTACGAGGTGAGTCAACAACTACAATAAGAAGATTCCAACCAACAACCAAACTATTGCATAGAAACGCATAATTATTAAGAAGCTATAAAAATGTAAAACTATTTATCCTGTCTTATCCAAGCTGTATAAGACTTACTTCTAAAATTAAATAAATAAAGGATACCATCCCCCATATAAACATGTATGTACTATATTTTTAAGAGTTTAGATAACCGAGCATTAATTAAAAAACTATAATTCTCATGCCTCTCATATTCCGAAACACATCAGCCATGTTCATAACTGTAATGTGTAATACTACCTGATCAAAAATAGGATATTGTTAGGCAAAGTTGATTCACTGTCTAGCACGGGATTTCTGTGTTGGAGTATATGTGACCAAGTCAACTCGGAGAATACTTCCGTAGGGGCTAGCCAAAATCCCCTTGAAAAGTATCCTACAAGCTACAGGAGTGCTGGAGGACTGAGAGAGTGTGTTGTGCCTAGAAGTGACCTTTCTAGCTATACTGTGTGAAGGTATCGTCTATCCCAGGTGCAAATAGGCAGACGGACACCACACTATAGTCGCCACGTGTGACCAGGTCTCTCACGGCTGCTTTCTCCTATACTTCAACCCAAATTAAGTGTTTTTGTAATTCTTATGCATTTGGTGATTATTGCGAAGGTTTTATAGGATATGTTATGTGTTCAACGTAAACCTCCGAGATTAATTATTCTCGTCTTCTAGCAATCGTTGCTCGTATCGAGAGAACATACAAACTCTGTCCTGGGATTGATGTATCTATATACTTTGTAATATATATTCCTATATTACATTTAAGGTTTATAGATATATTTGTTCGGAAATAATACCCGCACACTACACGTAAATACCTGTGAACACCCTAACAGATCTTATTCTATGTTTAATATTATTAGCAGGATACGTAATCTTGTATAAGTGTTCACAGAGAGTGTTAAATATTTTGTCTCTTATTTAAACCTATTGTATTCATGCTTCCTGACTTCACACTCAGACTAAGCGTTATTTGAGTTTATTATTAACTTCTATTTATACCACATTGCTTTAATATTTCAACGACGAGACCTCGGCCTTTCACACGGGCTAAAATAATTTATCCTGAGTTCCATGAACTAATATCTACATTTGTACTTATATGAGTTGATAGAGATTTATATCCTCTAAATATCGATCCAACTTTCCAGTTATTTATACGTCATCTGATATCCTAAATTCCATATCTTGCCATCACTGAATACGTGTGACCTCAGTATTATTGACCTACCTTGCTTTACGCTATACCTCGCATTCATTTTCTAACTCAGGATATCAGTTATTGTTTGAGACTAACCGCATACAGGGTGCGTTTATGCTTTGGATGTATATTCATCATCTTGTATTAACTTGATCTTAATATTGATGAAGAATAACCTTTATTAATATTTGTATATGATCTAGGAATAGTGTTATTTATTCCATATGTATACCTGAACTTATTTCTATATACCGGTAAGTAAGATTCAGATAAAATTTATATATGCTGTGTACCCTAGCTAGTAAATTAAATAAAACTTGTGAACCGCAATTGTGTATTCTGTGACATTGGTGGAGATTGATTTGATTTAAATTCATATGATTAAAGTCAATTGTGTTCCAGTTGAGTGTTGTAGTTCTAAAGCTTTCCTAAGGTGGGAATAGTGAACTAACTTAAACGTGCAGAATTATAGCGCGACATAACAACCACTAAGAAAGCCTAGGTGACCGAAGCCGCTCCTAGGCAAGGGGCTGCGGAGGGTGCAGAAACGCCCAGGACACTAAAGACCCACCCAGGGCCCTGTGCCCTTTAACAATTATGAAGGGAAAGTTGAGGGCCAAGGGAAAAATGTGACGCTTTGTGGGAGTAAGGGCTGGCTACTGACTGACTGACTGACTGACTGACTGACTGACTGACTTATATATTCTCTCATCCAAGTATTGCCACTTCTCTCTCATTTTTATTTTCACAACTTTCTTTAACCCCTTCTGTACCGGCGACGTCTTTTTAATTATATTATTGCTACGTAATTTAGACAATTGTGTGCAGTTTGTGAAGGATCTGAGGTAGTAAAATGGGTTAAGTGAGATAATTCGAAGCCTGTTAATGGATGGAGGCCCTTTTTGAAAACTGAATACAAGCATCTAATAGTAGCCATAATAAAGTTAAGGGGGCCCTCCTCGCTTTTTTTCTCTTTCTCTCCCTATTTCTTTGGCTTGTATCCATTCGGCCCCATTCAGCCTACTGTTTTAAGACGTTTACCCCATTCAGGTGTCAATTTTTTCCTGGCGAGCGGTAGCAAGCCAGCATATATATATTTTTGTTTTGACAGCAAGCTGTAGTAGGGGTAGGCAGCCCCGCCCAGGGAAGTACTACCGCCAAGGTTTCGGGAGAATCAGGGAATAGCCTGAATTCCATTTTCTCTCCCAGGCCTTGGTAGCTGGATACATATCTTTCTGCCTCACACATCAGGGGTATCAGGAAAACCCTCTTTATATAACATACACATCCAACTTCACGACATTGCCCTACATCGCTATCCTTTATCCATAAAACACTATTCTTCCCACTACATATCATACATGCAACACTATACATATATTTACCTTATAAATCATGACAGTACAATTGTTAAGAGCAAACCTGGTAGTCCCTCGGATATCCACCCCCGGCAGGGTTGGGTCATCGACACAGGGCCCTCCCGGTCGTCATCATGCGACTGTGTCAACAGCATTGCAACATCCCAAAGCTGATCGTCGGTTCAGCTTTTTCTTTAGCAATATAAGGGGACTTCACTCTAACATCAATTCTGTACACCAATTTCTTCAAGCAGAATCCCCTACTCTCCTTTTTTTGACAGAGACATCTGACACATCTAGATTTAATTTTCCAGGTTATCAACTGCTCCAAAATTTCAGACCTAAAGGAGGTGTATGTTGCTTCGCAAAATCTGAAATTGCCCTGGAGGAGGTTACTGGTTTCAGTTGTCCCTATTTTGATTATTCTATATACAAATTAATCTCTGCTGGTAAATTTAAATACATATGTTGCATCTGCCGTTCCCCAAATACTCCTCCAGAGCAAAGTCTTTTTGATTCTCTGTCCTCACAACTCAGTGTCCTCAACTTAAATGCTTCTTCTGAAATCACTGTGTTGGGTGATTTTAATGTCCATAATGTTGAATGGCTCACTCATTCAGCCAGGACTGATGATGCTGGTCTTGAATGTGAGCTATTTGCAGACTCATTTAATCTCACTCAACTAGCCAACCAACCCACCCGTGTACCAGATATCCCTGATCATAATTCCCACCTACTGGATTTATTTTTAACAACCAATTCAGAAAATTATGATGTTACAGTGAGGTCCCCGCTTGGATCTTCTGATAACTGTCTGATACAGGCCACCTGTCTATCACCTACCACACCTTCCCATTCTGAACCTGTTTTGGTGACTAAATGACATTACGATAGGGCAGACTGGGAGGGTCTTCAAGATTTCTTTATTGATATTCCCTGGACCTCTTTTTTTTTCTAATGATGCACACTCCACCTTGAGCCACATACAAGATTTTGTAAACATTGGAATGGAAACTTTTATTCCTCATCAAAAGTACAGTAAAAGATCTAATTCACCTAAATGGTTTGACCATAATTGTGCTAGAGTAACTGAACAAAAAGCAATAGCCTACAATGCATACACACTATCAAAAACACATGAAGCCTTTAATTACTTTAGAAACATCAGAAATCATGCCAAAATTGTATTAAATCTAACTAAATCAAACTTTCTCCACAAGCAGGCAAATAAACTTCTAAATAATCCAAATGATAACAAAATATTTTGGTCTACTCTTAACTCAATCAAATCCAACTTCACTACTGTTTCATCCATTCCACCAATTAAAATCTCCGACTGGCAATCTTGTAAGTGACCCACGAGGTAAAGCTAACCTTCTTGCGGATATTTTCTCCACCAACTCAACCTTAGATGAAATAAATCAAGATGTCCCTGTACTTAATTTTAATTCGCCTGAAATTCCCTCACTTAAGATCCACACCAGACATGTCAAAACTATTTTTCAGAATCTCTCAGTAGATAAGGCTCCTGGTCCAGATGAAATTCCTCCAATAGTACTTAAGAATTGCTCCTTGGTGCTCGCTCCTGTATTGGCAAAAATATTCCGTCTGTGTACTCATACCTCATGCTTGCCAGTATCCTGGAAAGAAGCAAACATCCATCCAGTTCCTAAAAAAGGTGCTTCTTCAGATCCATCAAACTACAGACCAATAGCTATAACTTCCACTCTTGGTAATGTCTTTGAAATTATATTAAATAATCACATAATTAAGCATCTTGAGGATAATAAATTAATCAGTGATAGGCAATATGGTTTTAGACGATGTCGATCAACTGCAGACATTCTTTGCCTTCTTACGCATCAAATCAACCAAGCTTCAGACCGACATGGTGAAACACATACAATAGCACTGGATATATCAAAGGCATTTGATAGAGTCTGGTATCAATCCTTATTGTCGAAGATGTCACACTACGGCCTAGCATCATTAGTTCCACTAATTTCTTCTTATCTTCATAACAGAAAAATACGTGTAATGGTAGATGACCATTATTCTCAATTTCACTCAATAAATGCTGGTGTTCCCCAGGGATCAGTTTTGGCCCCAATTCTGTTCCTCATTCATATCAATGATCTTATATCTACCACTCATAATCCAATACATTCCTACGCAGATGACTCAACACTCCACAGTTCCTTCACATTTACCAATTCTTTCACCCAACCCGATCTTATAAATACAAAAATAAACTGCAATTTCTCTGAACCAGGACCTTTCTAGAATTAATGAATGGGGACAAAAGAATCTAGTTTCCATTAATGCACAGAAAACCAAGTACATTCAATTTTCTAACTGACAGAATCTCACTGACTCCCATATATTTTTTAATGATGTAAATATTCCCACTTCCCCTAGTATTGACATTCTCGGTGTAACATTAACTACTAACCTGAGCTGGACACATTATGTTAGAAGCATTGCTAAGAATGCCTCTAAAAAACTGGGACTCCTGTACAGAGTTCGAGAATTCTTCACTGACGAGCAGTTGGCCGTAATATATAAAAGTCATGTGCGTTCTCAGATGGATTACTGTTCACGTCTGTGGAGTGGAAGTGGAGTGGTTGCATTGAGGCAGTTGGACAAAATTCAAAATAAAGCTATTAGATTAATCAATAACCCTGCAATCACACAGGACCTTCCTACATTATCCATACGAAGAAACGTTGCATCCCTTGCATTATTCTACAGATATTTTCACAGCAATTGTTCCGAGGAACTTGCTTCAATTGTGCCGCCTCTCCACATCTTTCCCCGTAGAACTAGGGCAGCTGAGAGTGCCCATGAATTTACACTTTCTCCTCCACAATGCAGAAATTCTGCTTATCAAAATTAATTTATCCCCGGAACTACTACTCTTTGGAATTCACTTCCCTCGAGTTGCTTTCCACAAACTTAAAAGCTACAACAGTTTAAATCCAGTTGTTACAAACATTTTATGAATGGAGGATGCCTTTAGGCACATGGACCTTTTTTGTTTTATCTGTGTTTTTCCTTCCTCCGTTCATTGTCTCTTTAAAAAAAAAAAAAAAAAATTTGTTTTACATTTTTCGATAGAAAAATGTCTCAGGCGAAGCCAGATTTCTCCATACAATGCTGGCTCGCTATCGCTCGCCAGGAAAAAATCGACACCTGGATGGGGATAAACGTCTTAAAACACTTGGCTGAATGGGGCTGAATGGATACAAGCCAGGGAAAGAGAGAAAAAGGAGAGAAAGATAAAAAAAGACGGTGACCCCCCTTAAAATTAGGGGAGGTGTGGTGGAGTGGTCTTGCCACTGGCCTGGTAATCCAAAGGTCCCGGGTTCAAATCCCGATGTATCAATGGGAAGATATTATTGGGATGGAATTTGTACTGTACCTAGTATCAGTGCATTACCACAAGCCCACCGAAACGTCAATAAAATACCCTCATTGTTCCCTGATTAAATAGCACTGTATGAATATTCCCATATTCAAAATATGCTATAGGGGTGCAATGCCTGGTGAGTTATCTGCTCAACAGGTGGCGTTGTGTGTGTGTAAGTGTGAGAGTCCGAGTGTAGGGGGTGAGACAGTGAAGCACGGGAACGAGGTGGCTTCAGAGATGGGGTCGTTTCGGGCCATGAGTGAGCACCGTGCCTCATGTGAAGGCAAGATGGCTGGTGCTCGTTGTACTCTACGTGCTTCACATGTCTCACTCCCTAGACTGGAACAAGACCTCACGGGCTTCACTGTTCATTGTAAAGCGGTGAATGTTAAGGCTCTCAGCCTATGCCCGAGCCAGCAGCGGCCAAAAGGGGATGGGGGGTATGGTTTGTTTTTCTGGACGCCCTTCTCCTTCATGTTTAGCCCCATTAGTCATGAGATTTTTAGACGTTGGGCCCATTAGTTTGTCGATTTTAAGACCTTTCGTCCCATTTATTTTTCGATATCAAGACCTTTCGTGCCATTTAGGTGTCGATTTTTTTCCTGGCGAGCGATAGCGAGTCTGTAATTTTAGGAGGGACCGACCTTCGGCCGGCGCATTTTTCTATCGAAAAATTTCTATATTTATCTTGAAGGAGGGAGGGGGTCTCTAGGGTGCGTGCTTTTTAAAGCTTGATGGAGGTCTGAAGAGGAAACTAAATATATATATATATATATATATATATATATATATATATATAAAATCAGAAAATATATACGGCCATCCCCCCTTAATGATCCCCCCTCCGCCAGCAGCGTCCAAAAGGTCATTATTGTAGTCATCTGTGTCTTATTTCCGGCACTTGGGTTAATCGCTTGGCTAAGATTAACTCGTCGTGGGCTTATGGCGTTCTGAGGCCTTTATTTGTCTCGGGGCCTGGCTAACACTAACTGCGATCTTATTGTAATGGAGAGAGTGAGAGAGAGAGCGAGCTACAAGAAATAGTTAGTATCTCAGAGACCTTGCGGTCCATTCCCAGGATACTCGAGGTGGAAAGAGAGAAACTGTTTAGTGCACTACACTCTTTACAGAGTGTGCAAAATACTATCTACTCTCTTTTTGAACTGCTCTACTGAACTTTGGAGGGAAGTTTGTTCCAGGTAGAACAGATCTTATATGCGAAAAAGTTTCCACAGGTACTAGTGCTGAACCTTTTCAATTCTAATCCACACAATTTCTGGCAAACGTTTGCCTTCACATACTCCTGTACTTCATGTTGATGGTGTGACTATTGCAGACTCTGAGGCAGTTGCCAATCATCTGGGTCTTTACTTTAGCTCTGTCAGTAGTGGATCCCATCTCCCTCTGGAGTTTCATTCTCTTAAGTTTGCTGCTGAGTATTCCCCAGTTGTTTTTAGCTTTTCTTCAGACGAGTCTTACAACGCTCCGTTTTCTTCCCGTGAATTACTTGCCGCTCTTCATACCTGTAAGAATAGCTTCAGAAGGTCTTGATGGTGTCCATTACCTTATGCTTAAGCATCTTTCATCGGAGGCTTTACTGTTCTTGTCCCTATACAATAAGATTTTTGTTCTCACGAGTTGCTTGTGCAAACTCTTTGAGTGGATGATAAATACCCATCTGATGTGGCTTCTTGAGTCACGTCAGCTTTTGTCTTCTTCCCAATTCGGTTTCCGACATGCTCGATCCACTATTGATCCTTTTCTTTGTTTAGAAAACTACGTCCGGTCTGCTTTTGTTCGTCGTGAGTCTGTCATTGCCATTTTCTGTTACCTCAAGAAAGCTTACGACTCCACATGGAAACATCATATTTTACGTCAACTCTGCTCTTTCGGCATCTACGGTAATATGGGTTTCTTCATTCAGAATGTTCTATCTTGTTGTTCTTTTCAGGTTCGTATTAATTCTACTTTTTCTAGATCATTCCCTCAACTGGAAGGTGTTCCACAGGGTTCTGTTCTGAACACTACACTTTTCCTCATCGCTATTAATGGCATTGTCTTCACTCCTATTCTCTTTCTAATTTTTATAAATTATCTCGTCAACTGTACCTTAATTCCCATCCATTCATACGCAGACGACTCTACCTTAGTTTTCATTAGTTTTTCAGAACGCCCCAGCCAGCAATCCCTCAACGACAAACGTAATGAAGCCATGGAACTCTTAAATTCTGATCTAAATACTATCTCCAATTGGGGCAGAGAAAACCTTGTTACCTTTAATGCTTCCAAAACCCAATTTGTCCATCTATCTACCCGTCAGGATCTCCCAGCGGACTATCCCTTATTCTTCAACAATTCAAAAATCAACCCTTCATCTTCTCTCAATATTCATGGTGATTCTTTTTCTTCTCCTTTCATTTGGAAGGACCATATTACCAGTCTTGCTAAGGCAGCCTCCCAGAAGCTGGGTGTGCTCAACCGCCTTAGGGGGTTCTTTTCCCCTGCACAGCTTCTTGCTCTGTACAGGGGCATAGTGCGTCCTTGTATTGAGTATTGTTCACATGTGTGGGGAGGTTCCTCTCACACCGCTCTCCTAGACAAAGTTGAAAGGAAGGCCTTTCCTATCATTAACTCCCGTCCACTCACCAACTCTCTGCAATCTCTTTCTCCGCCGCAATGTTGCATCTCTCTCGCTATTCTATCGCTACTATAATAATCAGTGTTCCTCAGAGCTTTCCTAGTGTATACCACCTCCTTTACGTAGGGCACGTGGTACCCGTCTTGCAACTCAATCCCACCCCTACTCTGTGCAACTCTCCAACCCAAGAGTGAAACGTTACTCTCAAACTTTCTTCTACTCAACAGCTGAGCTCTGGAACTCTCTCCCAGAATCAGTCTTTCCCTCTTCCTAAGACTTAAATTGCTTCAAACTCTGTGTGTCCAGGCATTTTGGCTCGAACGTCCCTTGATTTTGGCCCTGTCACTCTTTCAACTATGGGAGAGGCACTCGCTATAGGCAGTTCTGCCTTTTGCCTCCCTCAATCACATTCGCTACACTTCCTTCTTCAATCTGCAGTTACTGCTGCCTCCTCCTGGGCCACCAATCACAGGTTTTGTTTTTCTATCACCAAATCTTGTGCTATGACTTTTACTCGTCGCCAGTCAGTCCCTTGTCCTCCTCTTACGCTTTACGATTCTGTTTTACCTTATCGTTCTTCTACTACTTTCTTAGGCCTTGTTCTTTATTCCTGCCTTAACTGGGCTGCCCATGTTTCCTCAGTTAAGATAGCTGCTTTACACCGTCTTCGTCTCCTCCAGACTCTGTCCCACCTTTCTTGAGGTGCGGACTGCGCTCTCCTTCTTCGCCTTTATACCGTCCTTGTTCTTTCCAAACTAGATTATGGTTGGCAGGTCTATTCGTCTGCCTCTGAATCAGTCCTTCATAAACTTGATTCTGTTCATCATTTTGGCTTACGTCTTGCCTTAATTGCTTTTTGCTCTTCCCCTGTCGAAAGTCTTTATGCTGAGTCCGGCGTCCCTTCTTTGTATTGGCGTCATACCCTTCTCTCCCTTAAGTACTTTGCCAGGTCCCATCAGTTTCCTGCTTTACGGTCTTCTCTTTCCCCTTCTACTTCCGTTTCATCTTCTTCCCAGTTCCGGCCCCCTCTCTGTATTCGAATGGCCTCTTTACTCGCTCTTTATCTCCCTTCAGCATCTCCCTCTCCAATTTAGCAAGTATCCTCCCTGGCTCCTTCCTCGTCCTTCTGTGTGCCCTTCTGTTCTCCCCTGTCGTAAGTCCTCTACCACGCCTTCGGTTCTTCGTTCTCGTTTCCTCGATTATCTTCCGCTTCATTCTTCTTCTACCCCGGTTTACACTGATGGCTCTCGTACGCCTACAGGCGTCGGGTTCGCCATCCTCTTCCCTTCTTGTTCATATCAATATTCTCTCACATCTGTGGCTAGTGTTTTAACTGCCAAACTATACGCTATCTACTTTGCCGTCCGTCTCATGTTCTCCTTCCCGTCTTCCTCCTTTACGCTTTTTTCTGATTCACACAGTGCCCTCCTTTTCTTACAGTCTTTCCCTGTTGTTTATCCATTGGTTTTTGCCATCCAGGAATGGTTCTTCCATCTCTGTTCGGAAGAAAGTTGTACAGTTTTGCTGGGTGCCCAGTCATGTTGGCATCTGTGGGAATGAGCGAGTTGATGCTCTCGCTCGCGGTGCTATGACAACAAGGTCATCTTCTCTCTTTATTTTAGCCTCTGATTATTATTCAGCTTTCTTTGCCTTCCTATTGTCTAGATGGCAAACTATGTGGTCTTCTATTTCCTCTAATAAGCTACGCTCTATTAAGCCTTCCGTTTCGGGCTGGGCTGACCTCTCTCACCGTATTTGTTGTTGGGAGACTGTCTTAGCCTGTCTCCCGGATAGACCATACTAAGCTTACCTTACTAAGCTGTCCTTCTTAACACCTTACGAGCGGCCTATGCGGTTTATTTATGTGTACCGCCCAGCGGGTTGTTTTTAGCCAAAATAGGGCTGTTTACGTGATCATTTTCATGCCTAAATAAGACCCAGAACGTAAAACAAGTATCTATTCCTGAAAGGGCATAAACAGAGCTTTCGAATGACACCATAACGATCCTTGTATGATGGATAGTTTTCTTGCAATAACCGTGCAACGCGAGTGCAAAAAGCAGGTAATTCGGTACTTTCGGTACATAATTGAGTATGTAGCGAGTGAGAGAGGGAGGAGGGAGCTGAGATTTGTGTCAGTAGGTTCGCCGCGGTGGTCTGGAGCAGTCATACGCTCGCTAGTCTCCTGCCACCACTTGTCTCTCTCTCTCAGCCACATTACGTGCTGAAATTGCCACTCGAGTTATGTCGAGCGCCGCCACATAGTCCAGCTTTATTAAATACGACTTAAGTGGTGAGCCGCTAATAAAGGGTTAATGTCCCGCTCACCTCCTCCTCTTTGCTCCCGCTGTCATGTTCTACTTACTGTTTCTCACGTTTTTCTCGTCTGTCCTCTCTTTTCTATTGCCCGTTTACGTTGTTTTCCCTTCTTATCTGTTCTTCGTCGTCCTCCGTGTCTTGCTGATATTCTCTCTGAGTCTCCCTCTTTTTCTATTGTTCGAGTGATGTCTTTCTTTTCTTTTCTCCATATCCTTAACGATATTTAGGTTGACGTTCTTCTGACCCATTCCGTTTTCTACTTTAGTGCCATATGGCCTTTCGTCGCCTGGCGCTAGGACTCTATTAATGTAATGTAATGTTTTCAATTCTAACTTCCAGCCATGGTTGCGAGAGAGAGAGAGAGAGTGTGTGTGAGTGAGTGAGTGAGTGAGTGAGTGAGTGAGTGAGTGAGTGAGTGAGTGAGTGAGTGAGTGAGTGAGAGAGAGAGAGAGAGTGAGTGAGAGTGAGAGTTAGAGAAAGAGAGATGGGTTGATGGAGTGATTTATCCACTAATTAAATATACTAATTGGTCTGGGATTGTTTGAAGGTGCTAATGATGAACAACGATACCTACTTTGCCCCTCCTCTCAAAAGTGCGTCAATGTCAAAGGTTGGTTTTCCTTTGTATTGTGGAGGCCTTCTAGCTTTATGAGTCATAACAGGACAGACCTACACGTCATATCTCTCTCTCTCTCTCTCTCTCTCTCTCTCTCTCTCTCTCTCTCTCTCTCTCTCTCTCTCTCTCTCTCTCTCTCTCTCTCTCTCTCTCTCCTCTCTCTCTCTCTCTCTCTCTCTCTCTCTCTCTCTCTCTCTCTCCCTCTCTCTCTCTCTCTCTCTCTCCTCTCTCTCTCTCTCTCTCTCTCTCTCTCTCTCTCTCTCTCTCTCTCTCTCTCTCTCTCGCAGCTTTACGAGTGTGATACCAATAACAGAGGACCGACCTACACATAATATCACTACAGACTTGCTCTTTACTTGCTTTATTTGGCTGGCGTGTGTGTGGCGGGTGGGAGTATTTCATCTTAGACTATTTTCTTGTTCATGCTCTCGTCTCTCTTTCTCCCTCCCATTCTCTCTCTCTCTCTCTCTCTCTCTCTCTCTCTCTCTCTCTCTCTCTCTCTCTCTCTCTCTCTCTTGGTACAGTAGAGACATTGGCAAGGCAATAAGGAAAAGGAATCAACTCCACAAACTTGTAAAAAATAACACAAACCCTGAAGTAATTAAAAACTTGTACAAAAATAGTAGAAGGGAAGTGAAAATAATAATTAGGGCGAACAAACAAAATTACGAAATGACTATTGCCAGAGAAAGTGCCACAAACCCCAAAAAATTCTACAGTTACGTAAATAAAAATAAACAGATCAAAAGCGGAATCGGACCGCTAATAGAAGATGGCCAGACAATAACAGGTGACACAAACACGGCAAATCTGCTCAACAAATATATTGGCTCAGTTTTCACAGAAGAAATTATCGATCATACCCTTGAACAAAATACACCTCAACTCATGTGATAGGAGATTTCACCATCAGTGGTTACGACAAAGTACAAAGCAACATTGAGTAATTTAAATTAAATAAGACCCAGGTGACCCGACATGCTCCACCCAAAAATAATTAAGAATGTTAATTCAGGGACGCGAAATAGCAAAAAACCCCTGACACAACTATTTAACTATCATTACTACAGGGGATTGTACCGAGTGATTGGAAAGATGTGAACATTACGAGACGCCGATATACAAGAAGGGTATAGCAAAAAAGAGCCAAAGCGGGGGGAGTAATTACAGACCAATAGTCTAACTTCAATTGTAGGAAAAATGGAAAAAAATCATTAGAGATAAGATAGTAGATTACCTCGAATCAAACAACCTAATCAAAAAATAGTCAACACGGCTTTAGATCAAATAAGTCATGCTACCATACAAATTGATGAATTTATTTTATAAACAAACTATCACATATAATGACATGACGAAATCACTAGATATAATCTTCTTGGACTTTCAAAAAGCTTTCGACAAGGTGCCTCACCGAAAACTATTGGCTAAACTGGAGAGGATAGGTATCAAAGGTGAAATTCATTCTTGGATAAAAAAATTGGCTTACAGACAGAAGACAGAGAGTGGTGATAAATGGAGTGGAATCGGAGTGGGAGCCTGTCACTAGTGGAGTTCAACAGGGTTCAGTCCTTGGACCGGTCCTGTTTCTCATTACATTAACGATAGATGTATGTAGGGTAAAACAAACAATTTCCAAATTCGCCGACGATACAAAAATAGGAAATACAGTCCTGAACGAAGATGATAGAAATGCGTTGCAATCTGATTTAAACAAGATATCAGAGTGGTCGAAAAAATGGCAGATGCCCTTCAATGTCGATAAATGTCAGGTGCTGCAGGTTGGTAGCAGAAATATGAAATACAAATACGAAATGAATGGCTTGACCTCTATCTGCAGAGGGCTGGGGTGATATGAAGAAAAAAAAATGTATGTATGTGTATGTGTGTGCACTGTACAGTATGTATATATATACTGTATATATATGTATGTATGCATGTATGTGTATATGTGTGTTGTGTGTGTGTGTATGTGTGTATATGTATGTACCGGTGTATATATATATATATATATAATATATATATATATATATATATATATATATTATATATATATATATATATATGCATATATACATATATAGTTTGTAAGGCCAGACTGCCTAGTAAGGACCTTGAGGTCTGTGTGGTCTGTGTATCTATGTAGCTCTATGTAGCTCTCTCTCTCACTCATATACTGTATATATATATATATATATATATATATATATATATATATATATATATATATATATATACTGTATTTATATAATATAATCAAATTGATTATATAATTGTGTTCATATATTTCAGGATATATTCGTCAGACAAACATAAGAACATATTACTAAATGACTCAAGGTGAATATTCATAACTTAGTGAAGTTATTACACATTAAAAAGTTATCCACAGAAAACAAAATATACCGGTAGTCTAGGGAGTGAAAATGACAATCGTTGTTGTTGTTGTTGTTGTTGTTCCCCAAGCTGCCTGGCCGAACAGCCCCAAGGCCCCGAGCAGGCCAAGGCCATAACCGTGCGCCCCCACAGAACCCTCACTGCCGACCACAATAAAGCCTGGGTGACCGAAGCCACTCCATGGCGGGGAGCTGAGGAGGGTGCGGAAACGCCCAGGAAACCAAAGCCCCACCCAGGGCCCTGTGCCCCTCAGCAATTATGAAGAGAAAGTTGAGGGGCAAAGGAAAAACAAATGTGACGCTTTGGCTTCCAATCTAGGTAGACTGGGAGGTCAATCCACGGAAGAGACGCCGTCACTTGAGATCTAGAAAATATAAAAGTAAAAGGAACAGTCAGAGTAAGCTATGGGTATGGCAGAGATCGCTCAGTTCTCACTCTGATAGACCAGCCCATCACCAGAATCGTAACGTCTACCTATGAACGTTATTAAGGGAGCTCACCTCGGTGTTTCATCTCTCTCTCCCTCTCTCTCTCTCTGAGTTGTATCCATTCGGCCCCATTCAGCCTACTGTTTTAAGACGTTTATCCCCATCTAGGTGTCGATTTTTTCCTGGCGAGCCGTAGCGAGCCAGTATATTAATTTAAATTTTCTGACAGCAGGCTAAATTTGTACATTTTTCTATAGAAACATTTCTCCGGCGAAGCCGGATTTCTCCATATAATGCTGGCTCGTTATCGCTCGCCAGGAAGATACTGACACCTGGATGGGGATAAACGTCTTATAACAGTAGGCTGAATGGAACCGAATGGATACAAGCCATGGAAAGAGAGAACAGGAGAGAAAGATAAAAAAAAAGGCTGCTGACACCCCTTAAGGCATGATATCTGCCCTATAGTCTGTTTCATTTCAACTGACGGTAAATTGCAAAGTTCCCATCAAGATTTCTCAGTTATTTGGAAGATTTTGTAGTGAAATATGGTGCTCATTATATAAACTTGGTCTTATTATGATGCAGAGACCAAGTAATTTCATATTTGTCCAGTAAGTATCGATAAATTCGCTGGTAAGGGATTCAATTTATAGTCAGCTGAAAAGAAACAGAGTATAGTCGAAACATTTACATCGTGTTTTATGCCGTGGTATTATTCAGAGGATAGTGATGGCTATGGTGATTGTTAGGACAATAACTTTAACACTTACGGTGCGGGCATATTTCCACCTATTTCCGCCATACTAGGTTTCATTCAGGCACTCCTGATTGATTAGGCAAGTGTCTGAATGAAATTAAATGTATTCAGCTGAAAACTAGAAGACAATAGCTTCAAAATGACACCAAAACGAGCTTTGTAGCTTGCGGGCTTCACCCGCATCGCTACCATAAACATTCGCTAAAATTAGCAATTCTCGCTAATGTCTCGCTACAATTGCCTTTGGCAGCACTGTGTATCTGACTCTGACTCAGAGCCTTCGGTGCCACAGCCGCTTGGCTGGGAGACGGACGTGTAGCTTGTGCGCTCCTGCTTCCTTGCACTCGATTTTACAGGCTTTTAGAGACTTTAAAAGCCTGTAAATTGCCATGGCGTTCGGGAACGTCTCCCACAGCCAATAGGAGTAATATTGATATTCCTTTGGAGAAGATAGAATTTTTGCCAGTTAACAATTCAGCTAGATGAAGTAAAAGGCCACGAACCTGAGATCCATAGTTAAAGGGACACTGACTGTTTTTTTGGCCTATAAATTCATTTATTCATAAATTCTTAGTTTCCTCGCTAGACATTTCTCTTACAATTACAGGCTCGCTATCGCTCGCCAGGAAAAAATGAACACCTAAATAGCACGATAGGTCTTAAAGTTTGTAACGAAATGGGACAAAAGGTCTTAAAATCGCAAAACAAATGGCCCGAACGTCTCATAATCTAAAAAATAATGGGACTAAACATGAGGGAGAAAGGGGACCAGAAAAACGACCGTCTCCCCTTGATAACCTTTTAGGGGCTCAATGAATCTTACGTAACTAGAGGAGTAGGACTGGAACAGAGTACAGGGTCCCAGCATAATATAAGGTATTATTTATAAGTAAAAGTATAAATAAGTTAAGTATTTATAAGTTGCTCTGTCTTGAGTCGGCCACCCCCAAGAAAAAAGGAAAACAAATAATAAAATACAAAAATAAAAATTAAAAAATAGGAAAAAATGGTGATTGGGCCTGAGCATATAGATAGATAGATAGATAGATAGATAGATAGATAGATAGACAAAAGGCGTGCAAGCATAAGTATTGAGCACGTGACTTCTCTATTTATTTGTAATTACTAGCAATGGATTGGATACATGTATGTACAGTTGGCCACATAAGTTCTGTTCCTCTTCGTGATCTTATACATGGAAATATTATGTGCCTGATTGAATTACGAGTGTAGTTTCTTATGCAATGGGTAACTCATCTGATTAGTCAACTGATAATAGTAATAAACCACACTCGCAATTCATGCATACTATTTTACTTTCATACGTAAGATCTCAAGGAGGAACAGAATTAATGTGGCCAACTGTACAATTCAAGGTTTAGGTAAAAGCTGGAAAAGGAAGAACATGGCTATGGAAGGGAGAGGGTTGAGCATGGAAGGGTAACTAATGTGTCTTACTGTGGTGTTCTGAATGTTGTGTTGTGTCGAGTTGCATCGTGATGGCGCTAATAAGTCATGTCCCAGCTGTCATTACGTTTAGCTCGCTCTGTGCTGTATTAATGTCCGTCAGATGTTGAATAGGGTGGGTAAGTGTAGGGACATGTTGGTATATTTCACTCGATATTAAGAAGTGAAGCTTAGATATTGCTGATACCAATTATTGATCAAAACATACTTGGTACCGAAACATCACTTATTAGCGCGACTGTACTGTAGCGAATTCAAAATTCATTCGTGGCATCTCGTATCGTATCTGGTAGCTTCGGATTGGCTTACGTTGCACTGTCTTGTCCTAGGGAAACTTTATCAACTAACCAAAAATCACCCATACACACAAAATCCATGAAATTACTGTATGCTCGGAGTCTAGCGATCAAGTGTGTCTGTCTGTCTCTTTGTGTCTTTGCTTCACTGTATGTTTGTTTGTGTCTGTCTGTCTCTGTGTATGTCTGTCTATATGTGTGTCTGTGTATCGATGTGTCTCTGTCTGTTCGAGTGTGTGTAAGTGTGTCTACCTCTGTGTGTCAGTATGTCTGTATATTGTATGTGATTGTCTGTGTGTCTCTGTTCTCCCTGTATTTCTGCTATATGTGTGTGTCTGTGTATCTGCTCTCTGTGTGTCTTTCTATGTGTGTGAGTTTGTCGGTGTGTGTAAGTGTCTGTGTGTGTGTGTGAATGTGTGTGTGTGAATGTGTGTGTATGTGTGTGTGTGTGTGAGTGATTGTGTCTGTGTGTGTGAGTGTGCCTGTGTGTGTAAGTGTGCCTGTGTGTGTGAGTGTGCCTGTGTGTGTAAGTGTGTCTGTGTGTGTAAGTGTGTCTGTGTCTGTGTGTGTGTGTGTGTGTCTGTCAGTATGTGTGTCTACATCTATATATCTGTCCATCTCTCTGTCTCTTGTCTGTCCTACACCTGTCACCCGATACAGAGACCCACTTAACAATCTTCACCTGGGGCGCTTGTTGTACTCCTCCGAGGGGGGGGGGGGGGGAGGACGCCACTATCACCTTGGCGACCCCGAGATAGCCTTTTACAGACGGTGATAGCTGAGAGAGAGAGAGAGAGAGTGTGTGTGTGTGGGTGGGTGTATGTGTCTGTTTCTCTGTGTCTGTTTATCTGTGATTGTATGATTTTGAGTATCCATATGTACCTCGTTTAGCCTGTTTCTGTTTAATTGGTTCTGTGTCTGTCTCATTGTGCCTGTCTGTCTATCTGTCTGTACCTGTGTCTCTGTCATGAGCTAGGAATATCCACTCAACAATCCTGACCCTTGGGGCAGGTGGTGGTGTACACCTCCGTGGGGGGCAGGTGACATGACCATCACCATGACGACCCCAATATAGGCTTTTACACATCATCATACCTAGCTGCCTTGGAAGAGAGAGAGAGAGAGAGAGAGAGAGAGAGAGAAAGTACAAAGGAAATCAAGCAACAACAGGTCTAGTGACCCTTCTAGGCTGCTTGTCCTCCAAAACACTGAGGATCAAGTGTCCAAACAGTGGTTTAGAGTGGGTAAGGGAAAATTGGAAAGGGAACTACTGCCCTGAAACTCATATCCGTGGCAGGATTAGGAAGTTAGTAGGGGACAGATGGGTTAGTAACATAACACAGTTATAATTGATCTTTCGTATACCTGGGAAAAAGAGAGTAACGTCTTAGTAATATATATACGCAATAATCCTTGATGAATCTGAGGGGGGAATAAAATATAGTTATTAATTTACAAACGCAGTCAGTCGCGGGTTTGATGCAAGATATTTGTCTAAGCGAAGTTTAAAATAATCAACGGTGCTACAGTCTATAACGTCTCAGGGAAGCCCATTCCACAAGTTGACAACTCAATTGAAGAAGAAATTCTTAGATTAGTGTGAGATAAAAGATTTACCAATAATTTTGCAACCGTTTCCCCGCGTGAAATTAAATTGGTCGATAGTGTAGTACTTACTACAGTTCATATTGTCGATGCCTTTGATTATTTTGAACACTTGAATTAAGTCGCCTCCTAATCTGCGCTGGGTTAAAGGAAATAGATTTAATTCTCTAAGACGTTCCTCGTATGGTTTGTTCTTTAGGCTAGGTATCATATTGGTAACTTTACGTTGAACTCGTTCTAGCTTGTCTATATTTTTTTGGTAATAAGGGCTCCAGGATTGAATGCAGTAGAGAGAGAGATTTTGTAGCGAAATATGTTGCTGATGATGAAAACCTGGCAATAAGATGATGCAGAGACAAAGTAGTTTCATATGTTTGCACTAACTATCGAGAAATCAGCTGGTAAAGGATTCAATTTGCCCTCAGCTGGAAATACTCCAACTATAGTCACCAGTTATACGGAGACACACCCTACAATCCTGACCTGGGCTGGGGGATGTACACCTCTGATGGTAGTGTGGCGGGGGGGGCGGGGAGAGAGAGAGAGAGAGAGAGAGAGAGAGGGGGGGGGGGAGACAGAGAGAGTAATTGTGTGTGTGTGTGTGTGTGTGAGTGAGAGAGACAGAGAGAGTGAGAAAGAGGAGAGAGAGAGAGAGAGTGTGTTTGTGTGAGAGAGAGAGAGAGAGAGAGAGAGAGAGAGAGAGAGAGAGAGAGAGAGAAGGGGGGGGGGGGGAAGAAGGAGGAGATCAGTGGGGGAAGAAGTAAAGAAAGTTTCCTTCTACAGGTAATCCTTCTACAGGTAATCCTTCTACAGGTAATCCTTCTACAGGTAATCCTTCTACAGGTAATCCTTCTACAGGTAATCCTTCTACAGGTAATCCTTCTACAGGTAATCCTTCTACAGGTAATCCTTCTACAGGTAATCCTTCTACAAGTAATCCTTCTACAGGTAATCCTTCTACAGGTAATCCTTCTACAGGTAATCCTTCTACAGGTAATCCTTCTACAGGTAATCCTTCTACAGGTAATCCTTCTACAAGTAATCCTTCTACAGGTAATCCTTCTACAGGTAATCCTTCTACAGGTAATCCTTCTACAGGTAATCCTTCTACAGGTAATGCCAATAATACATTGTTGATACTATTCCAAGTTTCCAGTGTTGAGCTCTTTCATTATGCACCACCACGTTGTTATCACAAGCTAGTCTGTCTACTGTTTAGGCTGTACAGTTAAGGGGAGACGGTTGTAATTCTGGTCCCCTTTCTCCCTAGTGTTTAGTCCCATTAGTTTTTAGATTTGTAGACGTTCGGCCTATTTGTTTGGCGATTTTAAGACATTTCGTCCCATTTCCTTATACATTTTAAGACCTATCGTGCCATTTAGGTGTCGATTTTTTCCTGGTGAGCGATAGCGAGCCTGTAATTGTAAGAGGAACCGGCCTTCGGCCGGGAAATTTTTCTACCGAAAAATTTACAAATTTATCTTGAGGGGATGTTTTTCTAAGTTTGAGGGATGTCTAGCGAGGAAACTAAGAATTTATGAATGAATTAATTTATAGGCCAAAAAAGCAGTCAGTGTCCCCTTAATTATATATAACATTAACCCCTTCAGGATCCAATATGCTCTATCACTTTGATTTTGGCTATCATTAGATCATTTGTTGAAACAACCTAGAAAAGTTGACCGAATAAATATAAACACCAGATGAGGTGGAGCACTTTATTGACAACGTGACCTGAAGAAGCTATCTGCGAAATGTTGTCAATAGAGTGCTCCTCCTCATATGGTGTTTATAGACATTAGATCATTTATTCAGCTTAGGACAGATCGCCATGTATCAAAGGGGTAAAAGGTATCGCAACTAACCCTCTACCTCACACAATACCTTCCTAAACTGAATGGGATAGATTAATGAAAACCAAATTATGCTGAAGAAATGCATTCTCATACACTGAAAAGGTTAAGGGGAGATGGTTCACTTTTTGGGCGATGTTTGCATGTATTCATTATTTTTCTAGTTTCCTCCCTAGACCTCCATCAAATTAAAAAAAACAAAAAACATCCATTAGATCCCCCTTCTAGATTAATTTGTAAATTTTTCGGTAGAAAAATGTCCCGGCCGAAGGCCAGTTCTTTCAACATTACAGGCTCACTATCGTTCGCCAGGGAAAACATCGACACCTAAATAGCACGAAAGGTCTAAATATTGAAGAAGAAATGGGGGCGATAGATCTTAAAATCGACAAACTAATGGGGCAAACATCTTAACATCTGAAAACTAATGGGGCTAAACATGAGAGAGAAAGTGGTCCAGAAATCCGGCCCATCCCCCCTTAAGTATAAAGTTGAAATTGTCTGAGAGGTTGTGCATCTCCACAGTGCTCATCTCCACCCTTGGGAACCTATGGTGGGTGAGTTAAGGGGAGGTTTCTGCTTTTTCTGCACCCCTATTCTTCCTCACATTTAACCCCATTAATTTTGAGATTTTAAGACGCTCACCCTATTACTTTGGTTATTGTAAGGCCTATCGCCCCATTTGTTTGTCAATATTAAGACCTTTTGTGCCATTTAGGTGTTAATTTTTTTCCTTGCGAGTGATAGCGAGCCTTTAATTTAGGAGGAACTCTTAACCCATCCAGTACCAGCGATGGCTGACGTCCGTCAGTAAAAACGTTACGCGCCAGTACCAGTCATATACGATCCTTGTTCTGCTAATATCTAGCAGGAGCTGCTAACTTGACTTGGAGGCACTGCTGTGAGGAGTTTGCAACACTTCTCATGGTCTCTCTCAGCTACTCTACTCCAGGCCAGAGTTGCCAAGTCCGCGACTTTGTCTCACAATTGGGCGACTTTTGGAGAGGATGTGCGACAAATTTCGAGGGGTTGCGCCTTGCGAATTTTGGGGCGACTTTGACTAGAATGTGCAACTTTTTGGGCAATTTTTGTATATTTTGTATTTTTGGCATAAAAATCAGTATTTTCGTTTACATTTTCATTAATTAATTATATATAAATGCGCCAATAGTATCGAAATTATATCTATCTAATAAACATGAAATATAGTCAACCATGATGAGGATGAAAATACATAAACTAGCTGCTAGCCGTGAGGCAGGCCGCAGGGGACTATAGTCGAACAGGGGAAACTAAGTTTTTTGTGCTATGTGGAATTGGTCGATATTGGCTTGTTCTCTTCTCTGGCTTCTTAAGACCGTGGGCGGGACTATACAGCAATTAGCATGCACCCGTTAAAGGTTGGGGGGACTTAGGGAGGGTCCAGAATTCATATTAATTTAAAACAGTCCTAAATCCTACTTCAACGAGGGAGAGCGAGAGTTACAAAGTATAGTTAATATCTCAATGACCTCGTTGGTCCATTTCGGGAGATGCTCGAAGTGGAAGGAGAGCTCGAGATTGCTTAGTGCAGCAGAGAGAGAAAAATAAGAACATACGAAAACGGGAGTCTGCAGAGAGCCTATTGTACCATCATGACAGATCCCTTTCACTCCCAACCCATCTCGAGAGAGAAAGAGAGAGATTGAATAGGCTACATTTAGTTTTAGAAAATATATAAATATAGGTACGGTAGGCCTATAGGTTAAGTCAGGGTCCAGAGAATATAGGGTCAACCCACCGCTCAAAGAAAACGCGCTGTCTTTCGCGCATGACGTCATTCTCCCTACAGTGGGGACAGAGGCTAGGGGTCAGTGGGAGGTCGGTCAGTTCATTCACTTTGAGAACTCAATCACGAACATACAGGTGAAACAAAGCGGATGTTTTATAATTCTAGTTGTGTGTGGTATGATAATGATTTGGAATTATGAATGCTAAGATACCTATCTTGAAATATATAGCATAAAAACAATGATGTTAGTTACTATACAGTTAACCCATAAAGTACCGGTGATGTCCTTTTCTTTATAGTGTAGCCACTATTAGACCATTGTATTCAGATTAGGAAGGACCTCTAGCAATAATATGGCTTCCAAGTATCTCAACCAACCTTTTTAACTACCGTAGATCTTTCCGAAGCTGCATAATATCGTACTGATATATCCTAGCTAGAATACAATATAACACACGTAGCTGGTACTCAAAGGCTTAACTAACAAAATCAGAAGTTGAGACAAATACAATGAGTGTGTGTGTGTGTGTGTGTGTGTGTGTGTGTGTGTGTGTGTGTGTGTGTGAATTGAATTGAATTGAATTGAGTTTATTTTGCTCAGACTTTTACAAAAAGTATGGAGCACAGCCCCTTACATATTACACATGTACAATATGCCTTTGCTAACTAAATTAGCGTACACGTAAATACACTGGTACATCTTAAGCAAACTATATTAAATGTCCTAAGACTTGATCTATCTATACATAGTAAACGTTCTTTTGAAAAGAGGTGACAGATTCTTCATACATTTTAAGTTAGTATTATTCATTAACATTATATATTTATACTGTGTTGGGTTATGCTTGTAGTAATGAGAAATATATATATTCCTTAACTGTACAATATCCTCATTTTGACAAATAAACAACAAATGATATTCGTCCCGCACCACATTCTCATTACATTTAGTACATACCCTGTCTTCTCTATCAATATTTATGTGTCTACCAGTATTAACTGGTAATTTATTATTACTTACCACTACCATCTACCATTTTGGCTCGAACGTCCCTTGATTTTGGCCCTGTCACTCTTTCAACTATGGGGGAGGCACTCGCTATAGGCAGTTATGCCTTTTGCCTCCCTCAATCACATAGAAAAAAGAAAAAAGAAAAATTGCTCTCAGTTTACTTATAGCTAGTCTCTCTCCCTTATCCAATTTCACAAGTTAATCCTCCATACTGAAGACAAATGTATAAGTTCTATAGCTACTACAAATGTCCTTACTTGACAAATTACTATTCCATTTTGTTATCCATTGATCTTTAGGCTGTTGTTCTATTGCCAATCTGAACCAGGCTGGGTTTATTACATTGTGTGACAACCAGACTCCAGACATCCCACAGTCATTACAAATACTTTAACACAATTCAACCAAGGTGAAGTGTAAACACCAACCTGATCCAAATGTAACAAACACTTGTACATTACATAACTTAACTTACCGTACTTGTTTTACCAGTAATTAATCTCACCCAGTAACCGATCATTGAACACTTAATATTTATGTCTATAGGATATTCACCAAGTTCACCATACAACATGTCATTACTAGTATACTTATGAACATGTAATGTATGCTTTAAAAACCTCAAATGAAGCTGTTATAATTTTCTAATAACATAATGTCCCCATACCTCAGCAGCATACAACATAACTGGTCTAACCATTGCTTTAAACAATTCAAGTTGTATATCAACTGGTAAATTAAATTGTCTGCATTTACTAATCAATGAATACAGTACATAGCCCTTGTAGCTTGCTGTTTTAATACAGTACATAGCCCTTGTAGCTTGCTGTTTTAATACAGTACATAGCCCTTGTAGCTTGCTGTTTTAATACAGTACATAGCCCTTGTAGCTTGCTGTTTTAATACAGTACATAGCCCTTGTAGCTTGCTGTTTTAATACAGTACATAGCCCTTGTAGCTTGCTGTTTTAATACAGTAGCCCTTGTAGCTTGCTGTTTTAATACAGTACATAGCCCTTGTAGCTTGCTGTTTAATGACAGTACATAGCCCTTGTAGCTTGCTGTTTTAATACAGTACATAGCCCTTGTAGCTTGCTGTTTTAATACAGTACATAGCCCTTGTAGCTTGCTGTTTTAATTCTAATTCTAATATGGGTGTGATAATTTGGCAGCTGGTAATATGACAGTAGAAACAATCATCAGCTTAACATTGGCAAGGTAGAATTCAAAAGCGCGCGCGCACACACACACACACACACACACACACACACACACACACACACACACAGGTTGTAAAATGCAGTGCGTGTGTGTGTGTGTGTGTATGATGTTAGGAAAACTATTGTGCTTAACATTGACAAGCTAGAATTAACCCCAACCCACACACACATGCACACACAGTTTATAAAATGCAGTGCGTGTGTGTGACTGTGTGTGTATGACGTTAGGAAAAATATTCAGCTTAACATTGACAAGCTAGAGACTAACCCCAACCCACACACACACATGAGTTTGTAAAATGCATATGTGTGTGTGTGTGTGTGTGAGTGAGTGTGCGTAAGACGTGTATGTGCGTGAGTGTGTGTGTGTGCGAGTGAGTGTGCGTAAGTATGTGTGTGTGTCCCTCCTACTTGGCGGAAAATTCATAGGACATTAAAAAGATTTATCAGCTTAACATTGACAAGCTAGAATTTAAGACACACACTCATGGTTTGTAAAATGCAGTCCTTTTGTCATGATAAAGGTGAGCAAGATACGCACACACACACACACACACACAAACACTCATTCCCACTATCCCATACACACATACACTCACAGATTTCCACTCAGATCAACACACACACACACACACATCACCGCTTGTCCACACACACAAACACAAGTCTGTGTGCGTGTTTGTGTGTGTGTCCGTTCCTTCACTAATGACATTATAATATGCCCTTCCTTCGGAATAAGTAGCCCCTAATCAGGTATCAACCTCTCCCACTCTCTCTCTCTCTCTCTCTCTCATATAAAGTTAATGTAAGCACTCTCTTGGTGTAGCCTATAGCCTATATGTTATTCATTGGTATGCTCGCTATCATCCATAATATATTACCTCATATCTATGCACATTTAATTGTAAAATATACTAAGCTTGATATATTTTAATGTTTTCTTTTGTCCTGTAACATTAAATAAGATTCTATTTACACGCATAGTTCAATATATCACAAAAACAAGATGTCTTATATGAGGGGTTCAGGCAGAGCGTGGGGACTGTGACGTCACTCATTCACAGGTACCTGCGCGTGGGTTGACCCTATATTCTCTGGACCCTGGGTTAAGTATAATTGACCACTTGCGAGTTTCAGGCTACAAGGAAGTTGGAGCCATAGCCTAAGCATCGATATCAAACAGAAATACAATAATAATGTAGATTTCTAATGGATGAAAAGCATGTAGAATTGGGTTTTATGTATTCATAGAAGCACTACAAACGCAATTTAGGTGATAATTCTGTTGATTATCAATGTTTATTGCTCCAACTTCTTTATAGCCTGAAACTCGCAAGTGGTCAATTATAGCCCTGTCATAAAAAAAAAGAAAAAAAAAAGAGAGAAAACAATACAATAATATTTGTCAAGAAAAGGTGGGGTAAAAATGGTAAAAAAACGAAGGGGTCGGGGGTAGGGGGTACTTTCGACGGATTGGGCGACTTTTGGGCGACTTTTTGGATGGAATTGGGCGAGAAGAGCTCATGCGGACCTGGCAACTCTGCTCCAGGCCACCTGAGACAGTCACCCACCAACTCTTGTACTGAGAGGGTGTTGTCTTGTCGCTTTTGGCAACCAGTCTGGAACTGGAGGGTACTTTGAATCTACTATGCCATGGTACAGTAGGAGGCTAAAATGGATTAACATCAGAGCAGTTAATACCAACTTTTATCGGCAACTGTGGTCTAGCAGCTTCTAATCTCTACCATCATAAGACGTGTGATGCCTATAATGATCTACTTATTGTCTAGTTGCCTATACAAGTGTAAAATAGTCTCAAATATACAGTATATATATATATATATATATATATATATATATATATATATATATATATATATATATTTTTTCTTTAATACATACGAGGTTGAAAGAAATGGCAATTTCTGCGTTGGAAATTTTATTATTCAAAGTTTCCAGGTCTCTGATGAGTTTTCGCTGGGTGGCAGGAAGTAGATGAATGAGATGACCAAATTCATGGTGGTACAGGGTTACATAAATGTACATGATGATACAGGATATACGACGCGTTTCACTGGACAACCAGCATTATCAAGTAAGGGTAGAATGATATAAAAGGTAAACAATAATTGAAAAACGAGAGCTCGCCAACAACCTTCGTAAAGAACGAGATGCTCTCCTACAGATTTGGGAAGACGAAACCCCTCCAGACCACCACAAAGCCGAAATCAACACAGCCCTCGAACAACTCCTTGAACAACACAGAAGACAAGCCGAAAACACAACCATAAAAAAGCTTGCCCGTCTTTATGGCGGAAACATAAAACTTCCCAAACCAACAAAAGGATACATAAACCTGACTAACACCATTCTGGCCCTGGACCAAGAAGACCTCCTGAACAAAGGCCTCAACTGCCACTACAGCTCCAAACCTGGCCCCCACCGGAAATGCCTAGAAACGGAAATCCTCCTGGACGACATCCTACGACTCAAGAAGGATGGCAAGGTCACCACTACTCCCGCCCTACAACCTACTCTCCTCGCTGAAGCCGCCAAAACCAGAGGAACTCACCATAGCAAAATCCTCAACAAACAACACAACACAACAACCAAGCTGCCAAACAATTAAGAGACAACCCCAACATCATCATCCGTCGTGCGGATAAAGCTTCCTGCCTCGTGATTCATGACAAGGAGGAATATCTTAGAAAAATGGACGTCATCTTAAATGACAACACCAAATTTAAAAAGATCACCCGCAACCCAACCGACGAAATAAAACTTACTGCCAACACCACCATCACCGCCATCAAAGCCAAACAAGGAGGGGTCCACATTAAAAAACTCGTCGGAGAATACACCCCTGGTTATGCGTACGGAACCATCAAAACACACAAACCTGGGAATCCCCTCCGCCCCATCATCTCCCAGATCCCCACTGCCACCTACCAGATCGCCAAGGCCCTGAACAACCTCCTCACCCCCTATGTGCCCAGCCAACACAACCTGAACTCAGCCCACGATTTCTTGGACATTTTACGAGACGCCCCCCGGAACAACAACCACACAATCGCCTCCCTCGACGTAGAAAGCCTGTTCACCAACGTGCCAGTAGACAGGACCATTGACATGATTCTACGTCGAATTTACCATTGCCCTGATACACCAACACTGGACATCCCGGAGAAGGCCCTGAAAACACTACTGGAGCTGTGTACCAAGGAGGCCCCCTTCCTTTGCCCCCGGGGCAACATGTACAAGCAGATAGACGGTGTGGCGATGGACAGCCCCCTAGGAGTTCTTTTTGCGAACTTTTTTATGGGTACCATCGAGGAAGAGCTCCTAGCTGCCCAACGACCCGCCGTCTACTGTAGATACGTGGATGACATCTTCGTGCAAATCAAGGACCTCCACGAACTACAGGAACTCCAGCGTCGCTTCATGACCTCCTCCGGACTTAACTTCACCTTTGAAAAATCTAACAATGGACAACTCCCCTTCCTCGACATCCTCGTAGCTCTGAACGACCATGGGTTCAAAACCACCGTCTACACTAAACCAACTAACACAGGACAATGCCTCAACGGTGATAGTGAATGCCCCCGCCGTTATCTTCTATCCTCCATCTCCGCCTATGTAAGGAGAGCCCTCACGCACTGCTCTACCTGAGCCGACACCCACCAGGAACTTGAAAGACTATCCCAAGTTTTAGTGAATAATGGATACTCCAACTCCGACATCTCCAGCACCATCAACCACCATCTTGAAAATGGTACACCCAAAGCC
>CM064517.1:17025153-17097653 GCA_032716605.1 Paralithodes platypus
GGCTCTTCACTCTCTTGATCGATTGGCATATCCTTTATCTTTGTACTCTCTCTCTCTCTCTCTCTCTGTGGAGTAATTAGTTGTGGTGCCGACTCATTTATCAAGGCTCTTCACTCTCTTGATCGATTGGCATACCCTTTATCTTTGTACTCTCTCTGTCTCTCTCACTCTCTCTCTCTCTCTCTCTCTGTGGAGTAATTAGTTGTGGTGCCGACTCATTTATCAAGGCTCTTCACTCTCTTGATCGATTGGCATACCCTTTATCTTTGTACTCTCTCTCTCTCTCTCTCTCTGTGATATAATTAGTTGTGGTGCCGACTCATTTATCAAGGCTCTTCACTCTCTTGATCGATTGGCATACCCTTTATCTTTGTACTCTCTCTCTCTCTCTCTCTCTCTCTCTCTCTCTCTGTGATATAATTAGTTGTGGTGCCGACTCATTTACTCTCTCTCTGTGAATAATTAGTTGTGGTGCCGACTCATTTATCAAGGCTCTTCACTCTCTTGATCGATTGGCATACCCTTTATCTTTGTACTCTCTCTCTCTCTCTCTCTCTCTGTGATATAATTAGTTGTGGTGCCGACTCATTTATCAAGGCTCTTCACTCTCTTGATCGATTGGCATACCCTTTATCTTTGTACTCTCTCTCTCTCTCTCTCTCTCTGTGATAATTAGTTGTGGTGCCGACTCTTTTATCAAGGCTCTTCACTCTCTTGATCGATTGGCATACCCTTTATCTTGTACTCTCGCTCTCTCTCTCTCTGTGGTGTAATTAGTTGTGGTGCCGACTCATTTATCAAGGCTCTTCACTCTCTTGATCGATTGGCATACCCTTTATCTTTGTACTCTCTCTCTCTCTCTCTCTCTGTGGTGTAATTAGTTGTGGTGCCGACTCATTTATCAAGGCTCTTCACTCTCTTGATCGATTGGCATACCCTTTATCTTTGTACTCTCTCGACTCTCTCACTCTCTCTCTCTCTCTCGTCTTGCTTGTGTGATTGCAAAAATCGCTAAACTTATGTCCTAGCGGTAATCTTGGATGAGCTGAAACAGGTGGCTACACGACCCTAAGCTTCTTAGCCCAGTATAGATGCCACTGTACTAAACTCTGTCAAAAGATCCAGCAATATCTAAAGTAATTCATATTTGTTTTCACCGACCGAACAATTGATTTACAAATAAACCTAACTAATGAAATCAATGAAAGTAATGATATGTACAGTAATAACAAATGTGTCCTTCCCAGTATCTAGAGACAGATTCCATGTTGTCGAGTGGTGTAGTAGTAGATCTACAGCAGGTATGTCCTGCCTGAAGCCAAACTGCTTGACATTAAGGGGGGCCACCTCGTTATCTCTCTCTCTCTCTCTCTCTCTCTCTGGGCTGTATCCATTCGGCCCCATTCAGCCTACGGTTTTAAGACGTTTATTCCCACCCAGGTGTTGATTTTTTCCTGCTAGCAAATTTAAAAACAAGTTTTTGACAGAAGGCTAAGTTAGTACATTTTTCGACAGAAAAATGTGTCCGGCGAAGCCGGATTTCTCCATACAATGCTGGCTTGCTATCGCGAATGGATACAAACCAGAGAAAGATAGAAAGGAGTGAAAATAATGCAGGTCACCCCCCTTAAGCAGTTGATTAAGCTTCCCAAAACGGTATCAACAGGGGAATAACGGACTCCTATAATCTACCAATAACAGAGAGAAGGAATATTCGCGTATATTTTGACCAGGGGTATACAAGGACGAGCATGACACAATAAGTCTGATGAACCTCATTAGGCTACACGTTGAAAGTTAGCGATTGGGGAAGGGACTGGGGTATCAAGTTATTATTTGATATAACTATTTTTTTGTATTCGTGTATTTTTATATATATTTTTTGAATTGCCACTATCCTTGGAGAGGCAAAATACACTTGATGACAGTTACTTAAGGGGACCACCTCATCTTTATCTCTCTCTTTATTGTTATCTTTCATTGAGTTGTATCCATTCGGCCCCTTCCAGCCTACTGTTTTAAGGCGTTTATCCCCATCTAAGTGTCGATTTTTTTGCGAGCCAGCATTGTCTGGAGAAATCCGGTATCGCCGGAGAAATGTTTCTATCGAAAAATGTACACATTTAGCCTGCTGTATAATTTTCATCCAAAATATGCTGGCTCGCTATTGCTCCCCAGGAAAAAAACGACACCTGGATGGGGATAAACGTCTTAAAACAGTAGGTTGAATGGGTCCAAATGGATACAACCCAGAAGGAGATGGAGAAATAGAGAAAAGAGCGAGGTGGTCCCCTAAACCAATAACCTTCTTGGGCTTCACCTGCAGCACTTGTTTTCTGGCATCGTTAGTAGCGATTATGAGAGTCCCCAGAGTTGACATGGTGAGCAGAGAAATGGTTGGCAGTAGGCGTTAAGGTTCAGGGTGTGTACGTTCTCTGTCTGTCTGTCTGTCTGTCTGTCTGTCTGTCTGTCTCTCTCCTTCTGCTGCGCTATTCTTGTCTTCTACTTCTTTTATTTGGGGTTCTACTAGAAGTAAGTCCTGACCACATCTCGTTTGGATCGCAAAGTCTGTGTGGTCGGTGTATCTACAGTATGTATATGGAAGGCAGACGAAAGATGACTGAGAAAAAATGAGCAAAGCACAGAATGGAGAATGCTATTATAAGAATAGATAGATTCGGCACAAGTTAATATAAATAAAAACAATAAGATAAACGAAAGGTTATGAGTCGTGGAAAACAAAATTATAGCAAGAGAGATTGCGTCATGATATACGTAATTAACAGGAAAAGAAAGTGGAAAATATATGACAATGAAATACAGAATTGACGTCAGAGCAGTAGCGGAAAACACATATTGCAGTAAAAACTAATGATTACTGGAAAGAAACTAAACACACACACACACACACACACACACACACACACACACACACACACACACACACACACACACATACCCGTAGCCTAGTAGGTAGAGCTCTCGTCTCACACACGAGGGGTCGGGGGTTCAATCCCCGGCCGGGCGGAGACAAATTGGGCTTGTCTCCTTTCATGTGTTAGCCTCAGTTCACCTAGCTGTAAATAGGTACCTGGAATAAGTGGACGACGTTGTGACGTCCCATCTGGGGTTGGCAAAAATGGTACAAGGCGAGATGGGTATCATATGGTTCACCTAAGCTGATGGCTACCTAAGCCTTCGGGCGAGACGGTACCGTCTATAGTGAGAACGGTACCATACAGATCCACCCTAAGCCTTCGTTTCCGATGTCGCCAATTGGCTAAAAATACAGACTACACACACATCCACAGCCATTCCAACAGTACATAAAACACTTAACATGCATTTCACGCAATACATTCCCAGTTAAGGAGGCGCGATAATAATGAGCTTAGCTCGCATTGCGTGGATTCCCCTTGGCGAACAAGTAACTGAGTAACACACACACACACGGACACACACACAAACATTATATACTGTACATGCAAACACTGGCAGATATTCATCCCTCCTATCAACAGTGAAACGGTCGTCATATGCAGTATATGGGTTAATGAATACAGTACAATGGTTAAAGTAGACTTACAGTATTTATTGTGAACTAAGAACAGACACCTTGGTGATAATTTCCAGCATAGGTCCCTAAGCATGGCTCCCACTACACTCATGAGTCTTTGTGATGGGGGAGACGTTAGTTCGAAACTCTTGGCTGATTTTGGTGTAGAGTCAGTCTTGTAGATATCAGCGAAGATGGTTTGACGCGTATGGTCTTGTGGAGCAGTTCTTTGGTCTCATAGTTTAGTTTTTCTTCTTGATTGATTGGTGGCGATGCTGTAGACTGGGTGAGACTGGGTGATGGCTTTAAATACTGCTTATGATCTATGGCTATGTTTGGTTTCATGGTATGCATTACTACTGCGGCATGCTTCTTGCAATGCACTGCTACTGTTGTACACCACTTGTGACTCACTGCAACACTGCAAGCTTCTTGCCATGCACTACTGGTGGTAACATTGTTGTGATGGAATTTTTATCTCGTCAGGAGAGGCCCTACATGTCTGCCATTTGGTTTCAGGGTTACTTTATGATGCCTTTGGTGGTTGGCAACATTAAAGTGCTGAACAGAGTTTGATGGGAGGTACTTTTCGTATTTGTGAGGGGCGCGGAGATGTTAAATGGAAGATGGGTGGCCTGGAAGAGAGGCAGTGGAATTTTTAAGGACCCTTTTTACCCTTAATGGTAGAGCAAGGATCCTTGGGTGGTGATTGGTGCTGGTGTAGGGCATCGACCATGTTGATCAATAGTGCTGCCCTTTGAAACCCATTTTCTCTAGTAGCATAGGTCCCTTGGTATTCCGTATTGTGGAAAGGTGGCCTAAAGGTCTAAATATTGACAAGGAAATAGGGCGGAAGGTATTAAAATCGACAAACTAATGGGTCAAACATCTTAAAATCTGAAAACTAATGGGGCTAAACATGAGGGAGAAGGGGATCTAGAAAAACGACCCATCTCCCCTTATTTCTGGGCACATAACCAGCATAGCGCAGAATTTTGAAGCTTGTATTAAGTGGGTGAATACAAAAAAAAAACAGAAGGAGAAAGAACAAACAGAAAACGAGATGAAACGAAAGGATACACTAACAGAAAAACTCGCAGGATTGCATCTCTGCCACCTCATCTGCCCCAGCTGTTTACTCTCTCCTCCTCCATCTCTGTGATCACTTTAAGGGGGGTCACCGGCTTATTTTTATCTCTCTCCTTTTCTATCTTTATGTGGCTTGTATCCATTCGGCCCCATTCAGCCAAGTTACTGTTTTAAGACCTTTATCCCCATCCAGGTGTCGATTTCTTCCTGGCGAGCGATAGCGAGCCAGCATTGTATGGAGCAATCCGGCTTCGCTGGAGACATTTTTGTATCGAAACATGTACAAATCTAGCTTGCCGTCAAAATAAAAAAATATAATGCTTGCTCGCTACCGCTCGCCAGGAAAATATTGGCACCTGGATGGGGGTAAACGTCTTAAGACAGTAGGCTGAATGGGGTCGAATGGATACCAGCCAGAGAGAGAGGGAGAGAGAGAAAACAAAACGAGTTGGGCTCCCTTAAGGGTACTTGGGATAATGCTGCCTTCTCGCGATCATAAAACTGATCATCGACTCTTTCAATTCACTCTCCAAAGCTACAGACATACTTGCTTGCATAATGCTTGCATTTCACATCTGACCTTGAGTTAGATATTATTATGTTTTTTACTTCAACTAACTTCACATCCAAATTCAATTAATGCAATCAACAAATACACGTGTCACTCCTAGGACTCGAACCCAGGATACTCACATCGAAACTCTGCGCACTATGCATTACGCTATATATATTTTGAAAACATCTTTGGTACTATGATATCGAATGAATTAGTATGATTAGTATGATGATAATGTAGATGATAATTACATGAAAGTATATTGAACGTGATAAATTAATACAATGATAGTTACATTAAAATGATTATGATGCAGAGCACATTAACTGAGCACAAGCTTTATCTGAAAATATCCATGGGATTTATTAATGGACCATAGGATATATAAAGAACAAATATCCATGGGATTTATTAATGGACCATAGGATATATAAAGAACAAATATCCATGGGATTTATTAATGGACATAGGATATATAAAGAACAAATATCCATGGGATTTATTAATGGACATAGGATATATAAAGAACAACCCAGGAATATGTAAAAGTGAAACGTGAGCCTCTTGAGAAAAAACTCTCCTTAGTAATATTTCCTCGAGTATTCCTCATCTGACATAGCATCTATTTTGGCTACATAAATTATATACATTTAAATGCATTTCTTACATTCACCGTCCCCCACGTACAGCAGCGTACATTATTTAAAGTTCTCCATGAAATAATCTACATATCAATTATCATCTACCCAAGTCTCATATACTGTATACTCACAAATATATGTGAAAGGCATTGTTCACTACATATTGAATAACACAAAGGAACCGAGTGTCTGTATATGTAACCTTGATACCACTTTGTTCCTTAGAAATTGCTGTTAGTTTCTAGTTAATCACACATAAATGCATTTTTAGATTTTATGACGTTTGCCCCATTAGTTTGTCGATTTTAATACCTTTCACCACATTTATTTTTCAATATTAAGACCTTCGTGCTTTTTTGGTGTCGATTTTGTTCCTGGCGAACGATAATGAGACTAGGTTTGGAATTTGAATTTGAATTTATTGATAGAAATCTTGGCACCGCAACAACAAGGTCATATGGCGCCGAACAAGCTAACATATTTGCTGAAAACTAAAATCGTAAAAACAACATGTGTAAAATTAGATATCAAAGTAAAATCATTGCAATCATAAAAACTGAAAGAGGCCAGCCTTTTTCAAAAATAAAAACACATCATCTCCAGGGGAACCAGCTTCCCCTCCACTAGGTTTGGAAGAACCGGCCTTTGGCCGGGAAATTTTTCTACCTAAAAAATAAAAAAAATAATCTAGAAGGGGGATCTAATGGATGTTATTTTATAGTTTGATGGAGGTTTACGTTTACGTTGAGGAACCCGCAGAGGGCCGCTCTTGGGAGGAAACTAAAACAATAATAAATATATGAAATAATCGTCCAAAAATTAAACCCTTCTCCCTTAAGTAGCCCAGCTCTTTGGATGCACTGTTGGTGTCTGTAGTAGGTAAGACGCTTATCAAATGCTACTTCAAGGATAGTAGGGCAGTCAATTATTGAGATAGTTGGAAGTATGTTAATTGCTGGAGGCCCTTTTGAAACTGAATATAATCGTCTAATATTAGCCAGAAAGTAATTACAAAGATGATGCCGCTACAGAAGGGGTTAACAGGCTGAATAATGTTACCAATCAACCAATGATAATCAGATTTATGTTGTTCCATAGATCCTTCAGCCTTGAGATGGTAAGAGATTAACTTTGTTCACCAGCAAATTGCACTTTTTATGTACAACCCCAGAGTGTGCTTGAATTTATCTCTAAGTGAAGTTGTATTCTCTCTTCTCTCTCTATCTATCTCGTGTTCCGTATTACACACACACACACACACACACACACTCACTCTCTCTCTCTTCTCTATTACACACACACATACTCTCTCTCTCTTGACACACACACACACATACTCTCTCTCTCTCTTGACACACACACACACAACACACACACACACAGACACACACACGCACTCTTCACACACATACTCACACACACACACACACACACACACTTCAAGAGGCGCCTCCCGTTGTCTGTTCTTCTAAGCACAGTGTCTCCGAGTAAGGTGGTCAAGAGTGTGAGAGTCCCTGGGGGAGGGGGTGGGGGGGGTTGTTAGCCTCACTCTCTCTCTCTATCTCACTCTCACTCACACAGACACAGACACAGACACACACACACATACATACTCACACACACACACACACACACAGAAAGCTGCAACTAGGATGATACCAGAACTGAGAGAATTACCATATGAGGAGAGATTAAAGAAATTAGATTTACCATCTCTAATGGATAGGAGGGAGAGAGGCGATATGATTATGATGTACATATGTGTGAGAGGACTCGAAAAGGTGGACAAGAAGGGTTATATTGTGAAAGATAATGGTAGAACTAGGGGGCATAGATATAAGCTAATGAAAGGAAGATGTAAAGGAGATGTGAGAAAGTATAGTTTCCCTTACAGAAGTATAAGTAAATGGAATCAGTTGGAAGAGGAAGTGGTGTGTGCCAAAAACATTCATATTTTTAAGGCAAAGTTAGATAATTGTAACTCAGGAAGCGGGACAATACGAGCCTAAAAAGCTCAACTCCTGTATACTACAAATAGGTAAATACATACATACTCACACACACACACACACACCACACACACTCAAGAGGCGCCCCCGTTGTCTGTTCTTCTAAGCACAGTGTCTCCCAAGTGGTCAAGAGTGTGAGAGTCCCTTGGGAGGTTGTTAGCCTCACTCTCTCTCTATCTATCTCACTCTCACTCTCACACACACACAGACACACACACACACACTTCAAGAGGCGCCTCCCGTTGTCTATTCTTCTAAGCCCAGTGTCTCCGAGTAAGGTGGTCAAGAGTGTGAGTCCCTCACTCACTCACTCTCACTCTCTCTCTCTCTCTCTCTCTCACACAGACACACAGACACACACACACACACATACTCAAACACAGCCCGTAGCCTAGTAGGTAGAGCTCTCGTCTCACACACGAGGGGTCGGGGGTTCAATCCCCGGCCGGGCGGAGACAAATTGGGCTTGTCTCCTTTCATGTGTTAGCCTCAGTTCACCTAGCTGTAAAAATAGGTACCTGGAATAAGTGGACGACGTTGTGACGTCCCATCTGGGGTTGGCAAAAATGGTACAAGGCGAGATGGGTATCATATGGTTCACCTAAGCTGATGGCTACCTAAGCCTTCGAGCGAGACGGTACCGTCTATAGTGAGAATGGTACCATACAGATCCACCCTAAGCCTTCGTTTCCGATGTCGCCAATTGGCTAAAATACAGACTACACACACATCCACAGCCATTCCAGCAGTACATAAAACACTTAACATGCATTTCACGCAATACATTCCCAGTTAAGGAGGCGCGATAATAATGAGCTTAGCTCGCATTGTGTGGATTCCCCTTGACGAACAAGTAACTGAGTAACACACACACACACAAAAGACAAACCATCCCAGGAGCAAACGGGGGAAGAGGAGGTGTAACTGGGTTGACAGGGAATGAATTTTTACATGTAATTTACACCAATGTAGATGGGTTATTATCAAAAATTCTTGAAATAAAAGATGTTATTAATATAAACAAGCCACATGTTCTATGTTTAACAGAAACCAAATTAAATTCTCAAATAAGAAATGAAATACTCTCAGGTGAAAATGATAATGTATGGAGGAGGGATAGAGTTGGGAGAATGGGAGGAGGGATCTTGATATTCACAAGGATGGAGCTTAAAGTAAAGGAGTTGCAGATGAAAGAGGTGGGTTCTGCTTCAGAAATAGTGAGAGGTAACGAAGGAATTATAATAGTAAATGTGTATGTGCCGCCACGAACTGCAGCCTGGACCAGTGAGGAACACGAAGCAATGCTGAATGAAACTTTAATAAATCTGGAGTATGTTATCAAGGAGGCAGAAGATAGGAACAAAAGTATTATTATTACCGGAGACTTCAACAGTGGGAATATTGATTGGTCAACTTTAGAGTGTCCTGAGAGAGAGAACAGTTGGGGATGTAGACTACTAGAGTTGATGACAACATACCTGTTGCATCAACACATAGAAGAGCCAACAAGGGTGAGAGGGAGTGATACTCCTTCTCCAAGCTGGTTTTTACGAGATGTGCCAATGAGATATTTGAGGTAAGTTATAAACCACCAGTAGGTAAAAGTGATCATGTCGTATTAGACTTTAATTTTATATTGAAGTATGACTTATTACCAAGTAAAGAGGAGTTCAAGAAAGACCGGCTGGATTATCCTAGAGGAAGATACAACAAATTGCGAGAGTTTTTCCAAAACATTAATTGGGAGGATAAAGTATTGAATAAATATGATATTAATGAGCAATACGAAGCCTTCTGTGACATATGCAAACAAGGTGCTGACAAATACATACCAATAGCCAAGGATTTTCCTAAAACAAAGAATGATTGGTTTGGTGCTAGATGTTATAAAGCTAAAGTTGAACGTGATAGGTTATGGAAACGCTATAGAAGACACAAGAGTGATCAATCTTACGAGAGGTATAAACTAGCAAGAAATAACTACACCAAAGTGAGGAGACAGGAGGAGAAGGATTTTGAGAGAGGGGTGGTTATGAAGAGCAAAGATGATCCCAACATATTATATGGATTCATAAATAAGAGAACTAAAGTGAAGGAAAAGATCCAAAGGATCGTTCACAATGGAGAAATATTTGAGGAGGAGGAACAAATGGGTGAGGTTTTTAATGCAAAATTTCGATCGGTGTTTGTTCATGAAAATGATGATGGTGATGATGCTTATAAGAATCCAATACAGAGACCAGTCATGCCCATGAAAGATATTATAATAAGAAAGGATGAAGTAAAGGACTGCATGTTAGACCTAAATAAAAGAAAGGCTATGGGGCCGGATCAGATTTCTGGGTGGATGTTGAGTGAGTGAATGTGCAGAGGAACTAAGCTTTCCCATAACAGAGATTTAAAAAAAATCTTTGTCCCAAGGCAAGCTACCCGAGGTGTGGAAGGCTGCTGATATTGTACCGATATACAAGAAAGGACCGAAAGAAGATGCAAATAACTACAGACCCGTGTCTTTGACTAGTGTTGTAGTAAAACTGCTTGAGAAATTGATCAGGAAATTTTGGATTTGTCACCTCGAGGAGAACCATTTACTATCGGATTGTCAGTTTGGTTTCAGGTCGAATAGGTCATGTGTGTCAAATTTGCTGAGCTTCTATGATAGAGTGATTGAAATTATGCAAGAACGAGATGGATGGGCAGATTGTGTATTTTTAGATTTAAAAAAAGCTGTTGATAAAGTACCCCATAAAAGGCTTCTATATAAACTTGAAATGTGTGGAGGAATCACCGGTGGACTCTTAAAATGGATGAAGGATTTCTTAACCGGGAGGAAAATGAGAACCATCATAAGAGGGAAATATTCATCATGGAGTGATGTGATAAGTGGAGTGCCCCAGGGCTCAGTGTTGGCCCCATTGATGTTTTTAATTTTTATAAATAATCTGCCTCTTGGAATTAGCAGCTATATTAACATGTTCGCCGATGACGCAAAATTAGTAAGGAAAGTGGTAGATAACAATTGCTGTAAAATGCTCCAGGAGGACATCAATAAGCTGTATCAATGGAGCCGAAAATGGAGTTCAACATTGATAAATGCCACGTGATGGAGATGGGAGACAGCCAGGGAAGACCCCATGGGGAGTACAGTATGGGCGATGTAAGGTTGGAAAAGTCAGAGAAGGAAAAAGACTTAGGAGTTGTAGTGAACAGGAGGTTAGATCCCGGTGACCATATCAATAACTTGGTAAATAAGGCATATTCGTGGTGGGCTAATATTAGGGTAGCGTTTAAATTCCTAAATGAAGACATGGTGAAGATATTAATAACACAGTTTTTAAGGCCTAGCCTGGAGTATGCAGCGGTTGTATGGAATCCACATATGAAAAAACACGTAAGTAAGCTCGAGAAAATTCAGCGTGTGATCACAAGATGGGTGCCAGGGTTAAAAAACTTACAATATGAAGACCGGCTGTGTCACCTGGGGATTCCCTCGATTGAACAGAGAAGGGAGAGGGGAGACATGATAGCTTTATTTAGGTGTGTTCACGGAAAGGAATATATTGATCAAACAAATTTTGTTTGGCAAGCGGTGGGGAGGACGAGAGGACATGACTATAAACTGTTGAGGAGGAGAGCTAGGAAGGATGTTAGGAAGTTTGGTTTTCCAGATAGAATGGTTGAGAAGTGGAATAAGTTACCAAACAACCTAGTGTGTGCACAAAGTATTCAAGCTTTTAAAGTAATTATGATAAGTTAAAGGCTAACGGGACACTACGAGAGTAATCTCAATCCTGTAAAATACAATTAGGTAAATACAATTAGGTAAATACACACTTCAAGAGGCACCTCCCGTTGTCTGTTCTTCTAAGCACAGTGTCTCCGAGTAAGGTGGTCAAGAGTGTGAGAGTCCCTGGGGGGGGGGGGGGGGGGGTTGTTAGCCTCACTCTCACTCTCTCTCTCTCTCTAACACACACATACTCACACACACACACTTCAAGAGGGGCCTCCCGTTGTCTGTTCTTCTAAGCACAGTGTCTCCGAGAAAGGTGGTCAAGAGTGTGAGAGTCCCTTGGGGGGTTGTTAGCCTCACTCTCTCTCTCTCTCTCTCTCTCTCTCTCTCACACACAGACACACAAACACACACACACACACATACTCACACACACACACACTTCAAGAGGCGCCTCCCGTTGTCTGTTCTTCTTAGCACAGTGTCTCCGAGTAAGGTGGTCAAGAGTGTGAGAGTCCCTGGGGGGGGGGGGGTTGTTAGCCTCACTCTCTCTCTCTCTCTCTCTATCTCACTCTCACTCTCACACACACAGACACACACACACATACATACTCACACACACACACACACACACACACACACACACATACATACTCACACACACACACACACTTCAAGAGGCGCCTCCCGTTGTCTGTTCTTCTAAGCACAGTGTCTCCGAGAAAGGTGGTCAAGAGTGTGAGAGTCCCTCGGGGGGTTGTTAGCCTCACACACACTCTCTCTCTCTCTATCTCACTCTCACACACACACACACACACTTCAAGAGGCGCCTCCCGTTGTCTGTTCTTCTAAGCACAGTGTCTCCGAGTAAGGTGGTCAAGAGTGTGAGAGTCCCTCGGGGGGTTGTTAGCCTCCCTCACTCCCTCACTCTCTCTCTCTCTCTCTCTCATAATGTCTCACTCTCTCTTTCTCTCTCTCATACTCTCTCTCTCTCTCTCTCTCTCTCTCTCATAATGTCTCACTCTCTCTCTCACTCTCTCATACTCTCTCTCTCTCTTTCAAAATAATCTGCCGTATACTATCTACATTATTCCTTAAGGCCTATCCATATACATATCTATGACTAGTCTATTTTTTTCCAGCTGAGAGTAAATTGTCATGTTTCTACCTTTGTAACTGAACTATAAGGTGGATTTTGTAGCGAAATATGATGTTAATTATGAAAACTTGGCATTAATACGACACACAGCCATAGTAGTTTCATATATTTCCATTAAGTATCGATAAATCAGCTAATAAGAGATTCAATTTATGATCAGCTGGAAAAAAATAGAGTATAGTATATACAGTATTTATAGCCTATCTCAAGTATATTAATTAAGTATCTCTATGAATGGCACAGTAATTGTTTATCTCTCTCTCTCTCTCTCTCTCTCTCTCTCTCGAGAGAGAGAGAGAGAGAGAGAGAGAGAGAGAGAGAGAGAGAGAGAGAGAGAGAGAGAGAGAGAGAGAGAGAGAGAGAGAGAGAACGAGATAGATATAGATATAGATAGATAGATAGGTAGGTAGGTAGGTAGGTAGGTAGGTAGGTGGTAGGTAGTAGGTAGGTAGGTAGGTAGGTAGGTAGGTAGGTAGGTAGGTAGGTAGGTAGGTAGAGAGCGTTAGAAAGCTAAAGCTAGAGTCCCTGAGGGAGTTGTTATGTCCAAGTGGAGAGAGGGGGAAGGTAGGCACACATTATAAGGGTCACTTCCAGCAACGGGGAATGGTCAGCTACATCCAATTAACCCCTTCTGTACCGAGGACGCCTTTTTAATTTTATTCTAGCTCATAGACTACTGTAGATCTGGGGCCGGATACACACACATTTCATGGGCGATCGATGGCGCCATATCTCCCAACTGCCGACTTAGTATCCCCATGTGTCCTTCTGAGGTCATACTCAAAGCTTAATATAAAGGCAGCCATCTTAAAAAACATGGCTGACCGCAGCCTTAGCTTATGGGACCTCCGGGGGGTGTTTCAAGTCCGCTAAGGCGGAATCTAAACTTAACAACTCTGTCAATGGAGGGGCAGTCAACATGACAGTACCTCTCCACTGACACCTACCAACCCACTACACAAAAACTCTTCATCCCTGCGCTTCGTTTGGAATAAACAAAAATAAAAAAATCTACAAATAACCCTAGGTAGGCTATAGGCATAATTGCAAATATGGATTATACTATATACTGTATATATATATATATATATATATATATATATATATATATATATAGAGAGAGAGAGAGAGAGAGAGAGAGAGAGAGAGAGATGAACGTCATTGATTCAGTCATGTGTTATTGTCTTTGAGTTACGGGAAAATAACTTTATTGTTGGTGTTCTACAGAAAAAGCTAGGCTAGCCTAGCCGAAAAAGAAAAATAGGCTTAGGCCTAGGCTACATTGTATAAATCCACGACTCGATCTATAAAATCGTAACACATGAGTAGCCTAAATTAAGTACAGTAGTACCAAGCCTAGCTGTAGCGTCAATAATTATATTGAAATAGGTCTAGGCTTCACTAGAATGACCTCTGGCCTAAAGCTGCAGGCCCTGCACTCGTTGCTGACCTAACAATCCTGCTTATATCTTACGTGCACTTCAACAGTCTCCCCTTGATATATTTGTAGGGATACTTTTACGATAATCAATTATTTATTATCAATAAAGGCATAATAATAGCTTGGATGTGACATGACAGCTCTCCCTGTGTCCGTGACATTTTGTTTACATTTATCAGCTGACTATAGTTCTCCCTTGTGATTGGTAGGTAGTTTTTAATGCAAGAATAACAACTCCTTGTGATTGGTGGAGCGAAATACGGTAGGAATACCGAGATATATCGCCTTAGCGACTTACAAACAACATAAGGCGTTTTGAAAAACTTTTGTGTATGGGAAATTTGTCCCATTACTATGGCACCATATCCTGTCCTTAGTGGAAGGTACCACAAGACCACTAAAACCTGGTACTAAGGCAGGGATTTGAGTATCCGGCTCCTGGACTTGACACAAACATGGAATTTTTCAGCAATGGACCCAAAATGGGAGAACGAACCCCCAAGTTCGAACCTCGAAACCGGGAAAATATCACATTTTCGCGGTTTCAAGGTTCGAACTTAGGGGGTCGTTTTCCGATTTTGGTTCCCTTGCTGCAAAGTTCCATATTCGTGTCAAGTCCAGATCTACTGTAGTCTATGTCTAGCTATATGTAGTCTATGTCTAGCTATATGTAGTCTATGTCTAGCTATATGTAGTCTATGTCTAGCTATATGTAGTCTATGTCTAGCTATATGTAGTCTATGTCTAGCTATATGTAGTCTATGTCTAGCTATATGTAGTCTATGTCTAGCTATATGTAGATGATTTTATGCAGTTTATGAAGGATCTATGGTAGCAAAAGGGGCTAAGTGAGATAGTTCGAAGTCCATTAATTGCTGCAGACCATTTTTAAATTGAATAAAGAATAAAACGGCCTAATAGTAGTATGACAAAAATTTAAAAGGACGGCACCGGTAATGGAAGGGTTAACAAAAGAGATATGGTGCGACTGAGTGGCACTATCACGACAGACCTAGATTCATAAGATTGAAACAGGTTATCGTAAAACCCTAGCTTTATGGTTGCAGCTATTATCAACAACAACAACAACTACATAAACAATTATCAACCAAAACCACAACAACAACAACTATAACCACAACATGTAACCACCACAAAAATAACCGATCACAACAACACCACAATAACAACCACCACCATCACCAACAACTACCACCAGCACATTCACCAATAACAACAACAACCATCAACCACAATAATAACGATATTTACAATCGATCACAACTACAAAATCACAATAACAACCACCACCACCACCCCTGAACAACCACCACTACAATCACCAATAACAACAACCATCAACCACAATAATAACAAGCGACCACAACTATAACATCACAATAACATCCATCACCACCACCGCCCCCAACAACCACCACTACTATCACCAATAACAACAACAACAATCATCAACCACAATAATAACAAGCGACCACAACATCATAGCAACAACCACCACCACCACCCCCTCCATACCACCACAATCACCAATAACAACAACGACAAAAATATTAACCACTGACCACAACTACAACATCACAATAATAACCACCACCACCACAACCCCTCAACAACCACCACTACAATCACCAATAACCACAAGAACGACAATAACAACAATAATAACAATAATATCAGAGTGAGAACTGAGCGATCTCTGCCATACCCATAGCTTACTCTGACTGTTCCTTTTACTTATATATTTTCTAGATCTCAAGTGACGGCGTCTCTTCTGTGGATTGACCTCCCGATCTACCAACCTAGAAGTTGGCAGATTGGAAGCCAAAGCGTCACATTTTTCCTTTGCCCCTCAACTTTCTCTTCATAATTGCTGAGGGGCACAGGGCCCTGGGTGGGGCTTTGGTTTCCCGGGCGTTTCCGCACCTTCCTCAGCTCCCCGCTATGGAGTGGCTTCGGTCACCCAGGCTTTTATTGTGGTTCTGTGGGGGCGATCGGTTATGGCCTTGGCCTTGCTCGGGGCCTTAGGGCTGTTCGGCCAGGCAGCCTGGGGAACAACAACAACAACAACCAACAACAACAACAACAACCGACCACAACTACAACACCACAGCAACAACCACCACCACTACAATAACAACAACAAAAACCATCACCCACAACAAACAACAACACAAATAACAAGCATAACAAACAACAACAACAACACTAAAGGCAGTTGTTTACATTTTCGCTTTAGTAATTACAAACCCGTAATTCAAACAAAGCATTTTATCAATTGGGGTAGTTTATTGGATTAGCTTAGATCAAGTCAAATTATTGTGTATTTGTTTTTATTAAGGGGGATGGGTCGTTTTTCTGGTCCACCCTTCTTCCTCATGTTTAGCCCCATTAGTTTTCAGAATTTATGACGTTCGGGCCATTAGTTTGGTGATTTTATGACCTTTCGCCCCATTCTTTGTCAATATCAAGACTGTTCGTGTAATTTAGGTGTCGATATTTTCCTGACGAGCGACAGCGAGCCTGTAATTTGAGAGGAACCGGCTATCGGCCGGGACATTTTTCTATCGAAAAATGTAAAAAACAAAAAACAAAAATCTTGAAGGAAGGTATATTGGAGGGGGTGATATTTAAAGCTTGATGGAGGTCTAGGGAGGAAACTAATACGAATAAAGATTAAAACACATACATGAGGAAATAAATACGCCCATCCCCCTTAAAACACTGTTCTAAGCATATAATTATATAGTTACACCCATTCCAATCCTTAAATCCCTAAAGCTAAGTTCTGAAGCATCTGGGCTATAATAAAGTATTGTATGGTTTCGTTTACGTTCGATACCGATTCAAATAGGTGCCTCGCCATTATATGTTCTTGACTTTAATTTGTAGGAGCACAATCGAACATATCTGACAGCAAACATAGTATAGCACAGTTGTAATGTAAGTACAGTTGGTCAAAGTTCCAGCTGACCCACCCTCGCTCTGGGGCTCGCAGAATTATCTGGCAACACTGGTGTGTCTTACAAAGATTGGGATTGGTAGATCTGATTTCGGCTATATCATTGTTAGAACATATACTAAACAAGGGAAAGTAAGCCTATCTTAAATAAAAATGCATACATCGCTATGTATGATCCCGAACATTCACCCAAATTTCGTAGATTTTTTTAAATATTCAAGTTATTATATCCACTGATTGGCAACGCATTATAAAACCTGCTGGCTGCCACAACAAACTTTACTCGATTTTATAAGAATACATATTTCTGTTTTATTGGTGGCTGCTTAATGAAGGAGCATTTAGTCTTCACAACGTGAACATTACATAAGTCTAATTTGCAGTACTATACAGGGCAGACACAGGTAACACATTAATAGCAAGTGGTATCCCTGCACCACTACACCAGTATTGCCAGCTAATCCTGCGAACCCCAGAGCGAGGTTGGGTCAGCTGGAACTTTGACCAACTGTACATGCTCATATTAATATGCAGGATTCGAAACTGCATAATAAATCATAGGCTTGTGCATAATTATTTAACTGTATTGATGGCGTAATGCATAAATGCGCGGAATTTCGGTGTGAGTATCCTAGGTTCGAGTCCTTGGAGTGCCACATGTATTCGTTGATTTCATTAATTGAGTTTAGAAGTAAAGTTGGTTGGTGAAATAATATGAATTCAATATTCCAACGGCTTTATTTATCCGAGTTTATTAAGCCATTGAGGATCCAAGACGCAATTTGTTTCTATATGTCTGGCTATCATTAGACGATTTTATTCAGATTAGGAAGGGTATGTGGAAGTCAGAGGTTTAATTGAGATAGCCTTTACCCTTTCATTTCCCACAGATCCTTCCTAAGCTGCCTGAAACCGTCTAATGATAGCCAGAATAAACTGCCAAAAGGCGTCAGGATCCTCAAGGGGTTAAACATAAACTCTTTACTATACGATGGTGCATGCGTTTACTTTATGCTGGCTATCAATACACGATATTTTATTATTTTAATTAAGAAGGAAGTGAGAGGGTTAATTGAGATAGACTTTACCTTCTTGATTTACAGAGAGCCTGCCAAAGCTGAGTAATAGGATTGTTTAGACTTAGGTTGTGCTTAAGGGGAGATTTCCACTTGAGGGATTTTTTTCTGGACCCCTTTCTCTCTCATGTTTAGCCCCATTGCTTTCCAAATTTTAAGACGCTCGCCCCTTTAGTTGGGCGATTTTAAGAACTTTCGCCCCATTTCTGTCAATTTTAAGAACTTTTGTGCCATTTAGGTGTCGAATTTTTTCCTGGCGAGCGATAGCAAGCCTAAAATTTGAGAGGAACCGGCCTTCGGCCGGGAAATTTTTCTACCGAAAAATTTACAAATTTATCTTGAAAGGGGGTCTAGGGGGTGTAATCTTAAGCTTGATGGATATCTAGGGATCAAACTAAAAACCTCCCCTTAAGGGCTGTTAGTTTTTCTGTCTGTTCCTCCGGCTGTCTGGGCCTGTTTTTTTGTCGTCGGCCAACTTATTGAAGTATTTGAAGTACAACATGTTTCTCATCATTTGAAGTACAACATGTTTCTCATCATTTGCATTATAAGTTTTAGGCACTAAACGATCGCATCCTATTATCACCAACAAAATATCCTTGAAACGGAGATATGCTGCATTTTCCTAGTAGTTTTCTTACTATTTCACACACACACCACACACACACACACACACACACACACACACACACACACACACACACACACACACACACACACACACACACACACACACACACACACACATACATACATACATACACACACACACACACACACAACACAACACAACACAACACACACACACACACACACACACACACACACACACACACACACACACACACACACACACACACACACACACACACACACACACACACACACTCACACACATACACACACACACACACACACACACACACACACACACACACACACACACACACACACACACACACATACATACACACAAACACAAACACACACACTTCTTCACCTACAGTAACAAAGCCAACAGCTCTCCTCTGTCTGGTGCTCTTCCTGTAAGTTAAGCCGTCGGGCTGTTCTCTTATGTAATCTCTCTCTCTCTCTCTCTCCAGGATTCCATAGGATTCCATCCTACGAGGACAGGTCGAAGAGTTCTGCGACAGAGTCCCAAATCAACGAAAAAGATTTTGCATCCCAGGAGCTGGACTGGACGACATTGTGGAAGCCTTCGAAGATACCACAAAGGATGCAAATGAAAATACCCTTTTTGTCATCCATGCTGGTTCAAATGACGTCATGCGCACCAGATCCGAAGAGTTGATGGAGAAATATCGCAAGATGATCCAGCACTACAAAAACAAGTCAAGGAATATCATCATCTCAGGCATTCTCCCCAAGATCGACGCACCTGACAAATTCTACGACAAGGCTTTCAGCACAAATAGCCGACTAAAACATTTGTGTCTGAGGGAAGAAGTTGAATTCATCAACCTCTGGGACAACTTCTACAACCAGCCTACTCTGTTCCGCAAGGATGGCACTCATCTAAACCCTGTGGGTTCAGCACGCATGGGTCGTCTCCTACACGAAGCAGTCCGCAGCCATGGATCAAAAAACGCCATCCGAGAAGAAGCAGCAGTGACATAAATCATCCAACGCCAAGAAAAAAACAGAGGCAACCGAGGACCACCAGCGATAAGGACCGAAGACAGCGAGGACCGAGGACAGCCATGAACATAAATGTAGATCCGACAAGAACCAAAAATATTATTAAAGAGCGTTCCGTGAGTTCTAAAATAACAAATTTAAAGGTTTTCTATGCAAACGCTCGTAGCATACGCAATAAATTTTCAGATTTAGAGGAGCTAGTGTTTACAGAAAATTATGATGTGATTGGCATAACAGAATCTTGGCTCAATACAGAAGATAGAGACTTTTTAGCAGAGTATTCACTTCCCGGTTATGTAATGTTTGAGAAAAGCCGAATAAATCGAAATGGAGGTGGCGTTTTACTTTATATCAAAGAAAGTCTTAACCCTACCCTCTTGTCAAAACCTCAAATTGTGAACGTCGACGCATCTTTTGTGCTAATAAAGAATAATAAAGGTACAAAAATAATACTTGCGTTAATATACAGACCTCCAGCTCAATCAGTGCAAACTGACCGAGAAATTTACGAACAAATTGCAGATGTAAGTAACTCACAAGATACCGTAATTTTTGGCGACTTTAATTTACCTGTGACCAAGTGGGGCGATACTCTTACTTCACACTCCGGACATGACTTGTATACGAACTTGCAAGAGAGTTCGCTTTATCAATTTGTTCGAATGCCGACCCGTGGTAATAACGTTCTTGACATTGTACTTGCAACAAAAGAAGAATTGATAGAGAATTTGAATGTTGGTGATGAATTCAGTAACAGCGACCATCGTACGATAACTTTCACTTTAAAGTTTACTAGTAACGAACCAAATAGTAGCATCGAAAAAGTCCCTAATTTCAAGAAAGCAAACTTCCATAAACTTAGAGCTATGTTTAAAGAAACTGACTGGAGCTTTTTAATTAACAATAACGACATAAATACATCTTGGAAGTTATTCGAAACCACTTACCTAAAAGCAGTGCAAGACTGCATACCATCGAAAATAAGGCGTCCATGCCATAATAATAAGCCCAAATGGTGGAATAAAGATATTTCAAACTGCCTGCTTGCTAAAAAATTTGCTAATGATAGATTAAAATCCTCACAAAATGACGAAGAACGGGTGAAATTTGTAGAGCTACGACGCAAAGCCAAAAAGTTAATTAAGCAAAGTAAAAAGACCTTAGAGTTACATATTGCGAATCAAAGTAAAACAAACCCGAAAGAATTCTATAGTTATATCAGAAAGAAAAAAGTAGTTACTTCAACTGTTGGACCGTTAGTCGATGAAAAAGGAGAATACACCAAAGACGAAGTACAAATGAGTAATGCCCTCAATACCTTCTTTGCATCAGTTTTTACAACAGAAGACCTCAGTGATATCCCTACACCATCGCCGATTCAGATTGATAATTCAGATGTTCTAAGCAATATCACTGTTACAGAGAGAGAAGTATTGAATTGTTTAGATAAACTCAAGGTAAATAAAACGCCAGGACCTGATACAATCTCGCCTAGAGTTCTAAAGGAAGCTAAGAATGAGCTCTCCAAACCACTGACATTACTATTCAATAAATCCTTGCAGTCTGGAACTATGCCTGATCAGTGGAAGCTAGCCAACGTAACACCGATATTCAAAAAAGGCAGTAAATCCCTACCCAGTAACTATCGTCCAATTAGCTTAACCTCAGTTGTATGTAAAATGCTAGAAACGGTCATACGAGACAGACTCGTAAATCACTTAGAGGAAAATAAAATACTTAAAGATACTCAACACGGCTTTCGTAAAAAACGTTCCTGTTTAACAAACCTCTTAGACTTCTTCCACGATATCCTCAACCTCTACGATGAGAGTAAAGCTGTAGATATTATATACCTTGATTTTCAAAAGGCCTTTGACAAAGTTCCCCACAAACGTTTACTGCTAAAACTAAAAGCGCATGGAATACAAGACGGTGTGTTGAAATGGATAGAAAATTGGCTCAGCGACAGAAAGCAAAGGGTAGTCATAAACGGTAAGGCATCTAAATGGACCAATGTAAGTAGCGGGGTACCCCAGGGATCGGTACTAGGACCAATTCTCTTTCTAATTTACATCAACGACATAGATGAGGGTCTCACCTGCACAATCTCAAAATTTGCTGACGATACAAAAATTGCAAATAGCGTACTCTCAAAAGAACAAGTTGACGATATGCAACACAATCTAGATAAATTGTCATGTTGGGCCCAAATTTGGCAAATGAGTTTCAATGCGGATAAATGTAAAGTACTACATGTCGGATACCTAAATGAGAAAGCAAACTATTCGATGAATGGCACTCAGCTTAAGAATGTAAACAGAGAAACTGATCTGGGAGTAACAATATCGAGTAACCTAAAACCGAGTCAACAATGTTCAGAAGTTGTTAAGAAGGCAAACAAAATAATTGGCTTTATAGACAGGTCATTTGAGCATAAATCCAAAGAAGTTATCCTAACCCTTTACAATTCCTTAGTCCGCCCTCTTCTGGAATACTGCGTTCAATCCTGGTGCCCTTATTACCAAAAAGATATAAACAAGCTAGAACGAGTTCAACGTAGAGTTACCAAAATGATACCTAGCCTAAAGAACAAACCATACGAAGAGCGTCTTAGAGAATTAAATCTATTTCCTTTAACCCAGCGCAGATTAAGAGGCGACTTAATTCAAGTGTTCAAAATCATCAAAGGCATCGACAATATGAACTGTAGTAAGTACTTCACTATCGACCAATCTAATTACACGCGGGGAAACGGTTGCAAAATTATTGGTAAATCTTTTAACTCGCACGAATCTAAGAATTTCTTCTTCAATCGAGTTGTCAACTTGTGGAATGGGCTTCCCCGAGACGTTATAGACTGCAGCACCGTTGATTCATTTAAATTCCGCCTAGACAAATATCTCGCATCAAACCCGCGACTGACTGCGTTTGTAAATGAATAACTTTATCCTCCCCTCAGTTACTAACCCATATGTCCCCTACTAACTTCCTAGTCCTGCCACGTTAGTGGCAGGGCAGTAGTTCCCTTTCCAATGTTCCCTTACCCACTCTAAACCACTGTTTGGACACTTGATCCTCAGTGTTTTGGAGGACAAGCAACCTAGAAGGGTCACTAGACCTGTTGTTGCTTGATTTCCTTTGTACTCCTTTGTACTCTCTTACACACACACACACGTTGGGGTGTTCTCTCGCTCTCTCTCTTACACACACACACACACACACGTTGGGGTGTTCTCTCTCTCTCTTACACACACACACACGTTGGGGTGTTCTCTCGCTCTCTCTCTTACACACACACACACACACGTTGGGGTGTTCTCTCGCTCTCTTTCACACACACACACACACGTTGGGGTGTTCTCTCGCTCTTTCTCTTACACACACACACGCACACGTTGGGGTGCTCTCTCTCTCTCTCTCTTACGCACGCACACACACACGTTGGGGCGTTCTCTCTTTCACACACACACCTCTTGACCTAGCGCAACCCTCCTCTTATGACTGGCGTTCTTCCTGTAAGTTAAGGAGTTGGGGTGTTTTTGTCTCATTACTTACATTGTCCACACGAATATGACCTGCCTGCCTGCCTGCCTGTCTCTTCTTACTATACTAACTACCCCTCTCTTTTGTCTGGCGCTCTCCCTGTAAGTTAAGGAGTTGGGCTGTTCTTTTCTCATTACTTACATTGTCTACACGAACATGGCCTCTCTCTCTCTCTCTCTCTCTCTCACGTCATGGGGATTATACATATTAAATTCCAGCAAATTTTGTACCAAATTTAAGTGCATTCATTTATCTTTTCCCCCTAGATATATTCTTGACTTTTTCTCCTCAGACTGATTTTACTTTAAGCTAAGGGTGGTATTTGTACAAACTAACCTAGCCTAACCCAACCTGCCAAGCTTTTAACCTAACCCAAACCTAGCCTAGCCTATAGCCAGCCAATCTGTTTTATTATTAACTCTTGTAGATATTGTATTTGTCATCCTACTGTAGCTATATATATCTGTAATTTTAGTTGTTGCTTGCACGATCTTGTAATAACCTTTGACTGATACACTTTTTTATCTAAAAAGAGTAGGCTACTGCTTTACTAGGCTTCAGTGACACCAGGGTTCATCTGTTGACACAGTATATTAACCCCTTGTTGTGTGCAGTCACACTTTATTTTTATATAATCTCTATTTGGTGAATTGTATATTTAGTTACATATTCTGTTATACATATATTTGTTTAAGGTTAGGTTATCACACCTGGTAGCCTATTTCTGCGAATTTCAATTTTATTATATTCGGTTAGGCTATTCAACGCTGGTAGCCTATTATTGCGTATTTCAATTTAAAAAAAAAAACTTTTGGTTAGGCTATCGCCCCTGGAAGCCTAATTCTGCGTATCTCAACATTTTTGTTTTCGGTTAGGCTATCACCCCTGATATCCTATTTCTGCGTATTTCAGCATATTTGTTTTCGGTTGAAGTGATTGAAGTGTTTTTTAAAGTGAGTGAAGTGTTGTAAAGTGAGTGAATTGTTTTTTAAGTGAGTGAAGTGATCTGAAGAAAGTGACTGTCACCATGCCTCGCGCTTGTGCGAACTGCGCCGGTAGGTTTGGTGAGTCCATGTTTGCTACTATCGATCTTCAAGTCTGCCGGCTCTGCCAGCAACGAGAGAATTTTACAGTGAAATTAGATGAAGCCTACAACAAGATCAACGTCCTCACCATGAAGCTGGAATCACTCCAAGAGTTTGTAACACTCAACGTTGGAGTGCCACAAACTTCAATTGTCACCGCAACTCCAGCAGCCACCAACGCCCCAACGTCAAATGCTAACAATTCAACGCCTACAGTAGCCATTTCAGCTGATGTTTCCGATACTCAAGATACAAATAGCGACTCTCTTCCCCCTCAAGACAACTTCCGTGTCGTGAGGAACAACGTTTGCCCCAAGACCAGGAAACACATACCGATTACCGAGTGTCAAAACCGTTTCCAGATATTCGCAGACTCAGATGACGAAGAGGAAATAGAAGAAGTCCGGCTCGTGGGAGACTCGATGATACGTGGTCAGCTCACAGAGTTTTGCGCCAGGGCACATAAGACCAGGAAGCGTTTTTGTATCCCTGGTGGTGGTGTGGATGACGTAGTTGCAGCAGTTGACGAAGTATCAAAGCTGGCCCCTGCAAATACAATGTACGTCATCCACGTTGGATCCAACGATATACAGCGAACCCGGTCGGAAGATTTGCTTTTAAAGTACCAGCAGCTGATCAAGTCGTTTAAGGAGAAGTCATCAAGGATCATCGTCTCAGGAATCGTCCCCCGGCTCGGTGTAGAGAGCCGATTTTACAACATAGCCACCAGCACAAATCGTTGTCTAGCAAACCTCTGCAGGAAGGAGAACGTGGGATTCGTCGACACCTGGGACAATTTCTACTACGATGACTATTTGTTTTCGGATGATGGAGTTCATCTGAACCAGGTGGGAGCAGCGCGTTTTGGGCGTCTTCTCAACGATGCGGTGAAGGATTTTCGGAGAAGAAATCGACTCAGCACAGGACAACCAGGAAGGAGGACCGAAGACAGCGAGGACGGCAATCTACAAAGGAATTAAATACTAATCCGTCAAGAACCGCGAATTTGGATAAAGCTCCACCAACACGACCCAAATTCAAAACCGTCAGGGATAACGACCGAGGACCGAGGACAGCCATGAATGTAAATGTAGATCCGACCAGAACCAAAAATTCGATGAAAGAACGATCTGCGAGTTCTAAAACCGCAACTTTAAAGGTTTTCTATGCAAACGCTCGTAGCATACGCAATAAATTTTCAGATTTAGAGGAACTAGTGTTTACAGAAAATTATGATGTGATTGGCATAACAGAATCTTGGCTCAATACACAAGATAGAGACTTTTTAGCAGAGTATTCACTTCCCGGTTATGTAATGTTTGAGAACAGCCGAATAAATAAAAATGGAGGTGGCGTTTTATTTTATATCAAAGAAAGTCTTAACCCGACCCTCGTGTCAAAACCTCAAATTGTGAACGTCGACACATCTTTTGTGCTAATAAAGAATAATAAAGGTACAAAAATAATACTTGCATTAATATACAGACCTCCAGCTCAATCAGTGCAAACTGACCGAGAAATTTACGAACAAATTGCAGATGTAAGTAACTCACAAGATACCGTAATTTTTGGCGACTTTAATTTACCTGTGACCAAGTGGGGCGATACTCTTACTTCACACTCCGGACATGACTTGTATACGAACTTGCAAGAGAGTTCGCTTTATCAATTTGTTCGAATGCCGACCCGTGGTAATAACGTTCTTGACATTGTACTTGCAACAAAAGAAGAATTGATAGAGAATTTGAATGTTGGTGATGAATTCAGTAACAGCGACCATCGTACGATAACTTTCACTTTAAAGTTTACTAGTAACGAACCAAATAGTAGCATCGAAAAAGTCCCTAATTTCAAGAAAGCAAACTTCCATAAACTTAGAGCTATGTTTAAAGAAACTGACTGGAGCTTTTTAATTAACAATAACGACATAAATACATCTTGGAAGTTATTCGAAACCACTTACCTAAAAGCAGTGCAAGACTGCATACCATCGAAAATACGGCGTCCAGGCCATAATAATAAGCCCAAATGGTGGAATAAAGATATTTCAAACTGCCTGCTTGCTAAAAAATGTGCTAATGATAGATTAAAATCCTCACAAATGACGAAGAACGGGTGAAATTTGTAGAGCTACGACGCAAAGCCAAAAAGTTAATTAAGCAAAGTAAAAAGACCTTAGAGTTACATATTGCGAATCAAAGTAAAACAAACCCGAAAGAATTCTATAGTTATATCAGAAAGAAAAAAGTAGTTACTTCAACTGTTGGACCGTTAGTCGATGAAAAAGAATACACCAAAGACGAAGTACAAATGAGTAATGCCCTCAATACCTTCTTTGCATCAGTTTTTACAACAGAAGACCTCAGTGATATCCCTACACCATCGCCGATTCAGATTGATAATTCAGATGTTCTAAGCAATATCACCGTTACAGAGAGAGAAGTATTGAATTGTTTAGATAAACTCAAGGTAAATAAAACGCCAGGACCTGATACAATCTCGCCTAGAGTTCTAAAGGAAGCTAAGAATGAGCTCTCCAAACCACTGACATTACTATTCAATAAATCCTTGCAGTCTGGAACTATGCCTGATCAGTGGAAGCTAGCCAACGTAACACCGATATTCAAAAAAGGCAGCAAATCCCTACCCAGTAACTATCGTCCAATTAGCTTAACCTCAGTTGTATGTAAAATGCTAGAAACGGTCATACGAGACAGACTCGTAAATCACTTGGAGGAAAATAACATACTTAAAGATACTCAACACGGCTTTCGTAAAAAACGTTCCTGTTTAACAAACCTCTTAGACTTCTTCCACGATATCCTCAACCTCTACGATGAGAGTAAAGCTGTAGATATTATATACCTTGATTTTCAAAAGGCCTTTGACAAAGTTCCCCACAAACGTTTACTGCTAAAACTAAAAGCGCATGGAATACAAGACGGTGTGTTGAAATGGATAGAAAATTGGCTCAGCAACAGAAAGCAAAGGGTAGTCATAAACGGTAAGGCATCTAAATGGACCAATGTAAGTAGCGGGGTACCCCAGGGATCGGTACTAGGACCAATTCTCTTTCTAATTTACATCAACGACATAGATGAGGGTCTCACCTGCACAATCTCAAATTTGCTGACGATACAAAAATTGCAAATAGCGTACTCTCAAAAGAACAAGTTGACGATATGCAACACAATCTAGATAAATTGTCATGTTGGGCCCAAATTTGGCAAATGAGTTTCAATGCGGATAAATGTAAAGTACTACATGTCGGATACCTAAATGAGAAAGCAAACTATTCGATGAATGGCACTCAGCTTAAGAATGTAAACAGAGAAACTGATCTGGGAGTAACAATATCGAGTAACCTAAAACCGAGTCAACAATGTTCAGAAGTTGTTAAGAAGGCAAACAAAATAATTGGCTTTATAGGCAGGTCATTTGAGCATAAATCCAAAGAAGTTATCCTAACTCTTTACAATTCCTTAGTCCGCCCTCTTCTGGAATACTGCGTTCAATCCTGGTGCCCTTATTACCAAAAAGATATAAACAAGCTAGAACGAGTTCAACGTAGAGTTACCAAAATGATACCTAGCCTAAAGAACAAACCATACGAAGAGCGTCTTAGAGAATTAAATCTATTTCCTTTAACCCAGCGCAGATTAAGAGGCGACTTAATTCAAGTGTTCAAAATCATCAAAGGCATCGACAATATGAACTGTAGTAAGTACTTCACTATCGACCAATCTAATTACACGCGGGGAAACGGTTGCAAAATTATTGGTAAATCTTTTAACTCGCACGAATCTAAGAATTTCTTCTTCAATCGAGTTGTCAACTTGTGGAATGGGCTTCCCCGAGACGTTATAGACTGCAGCACCGTTGATTCATTTAAATTCCGCCTAGACAAATATCTCGCATCAAACCCGCGACTGACTGCGTTTGTAAATGAATAACTTTATCCTCCCCTCAGTTACTAACCCATATGTCCCCTACTAACTTCCTAGTCCTGCCACGTTAGTGGCAGGGCAGTAGTTCCCTTTCCAATGTTCCCTTACCCACTCTAAACCACTGTTTGGACACTTGATCCTCAGTGTTTTGGAGGACAAGCAACCTAGAAGGGTCACTAGATCTGTTGTTGCTTGATTTCCTTTGTACTCCTTTGTACTTTGTACTCCTTTGTACTCTCTCTCTCTCTCTCACACACACATTTCCTGTAGGTTAAGTTGTTGCCGTGCTTATTTTTCACTCCCTAAATTTTGTACACGTACAATGTTTCTTTTGTAGGAAGGTAGGTGTGTGTGTGTGTGTGTGTGTGTGTGTGTGTGTGTGTGTGTGAGTGAGTTTGATAAACATGTGCAACATAATTTACCGGTATTACTAAATAGTTCTTATTTTCTTCTTCAACACATTGAACTCTCTCTCTCTCTCTCTCGTATTCAGCTAACTAATACCTCAATAACCATTGATGTAATGAAAAATATGAACAGTCTCCTCATATGAATGCACTAGTTTTGTAGTGCTATTATTTACAACCTGTCAATTAATAATTCAGTCACAAGCTCCTTTTGTTGTGTGTTTTTTTAAATCATGAGCTACGTATATACAGCACATGTGGCAATTAAATGATGAAACTATAATAACCATATGAATAATGCCTACCTGACTTATACACACAAATATGAATGTAACCAGACGACGATGCTGTTGTTTCAGTGGAATAATGGCTCTTTGAGCAGTATGTATCGCCTTACTAGTGGTTGTCCCCTCACAGGATGGGGGGCGCTGCTCAATAAACTCGCCCCTCGGGGCAAAATCAAAATCAAATCTCTCTCTCTCTCTCAACATGCTATTTCATTCTTCTTCACTATTTTTGATATATCAGCTCACCTCAATTGAAACGCCTGAGAAATGCATAGTTATGTAATTGGTAGGGGAAATCCCTAATTAAATAATTTATCCTTGGTACGCATTTAATAACAATAATTATCACTACAACATTGACTCAGATATATTTGTTTTAATATTTAATTCAAATAGTGGCGTAAGCTTGAAAAAACAACAGAAATAATTGAAATATATTAAGTTTTTACATAGGGATTAAGAAATAGTTTCGAAGTATAGCGCTTTAATACGATACCCTAAAATATGCTGAACAATGTGTGACAATATATCGAAAAGAGTCGAAAAGATAAATTGAAGTGTTTTTGACAACTCATTAGAATAATAATTAGAGACAAATAAACTTTTCTATGTGCATTATATCAAAGTAGACTGGCACAACACAACTAAACACCGCAATAATGTCTGGAAGTTACAATGAAATAGACTCAACACTATAGTCGGTTTTATTTCAGCTGATGGTAGATTAAATCCCGTCCCTTAGCAACTGATTTTTCGACACTTATTGGCAAAATGTGAATCTACCATGTCTCTGCGTCGTATTAATGCCAAGTTTTCATAACGAACAACGTATTTCGCTCAAAAATATACGTAATACCTGAGTAACCAAGATAGTAACATGGCAATTTACCCTCAGCTGGAAACAAAAATAGACTATACATTATACGAGGAACCATTTTCACATCATATGGTTTCTCTTCAATAAACTTTAATCGTACCTTTTAAGTACAATAGTTTTCAGTAGAATATTTTCTAACAAAAGGGTGCATAGTACTTTGCAAAGTATTCAAAGACCTCATTATACTAAGTAATTTGTAATTATATGTAATGGATCACAAGACCTTTACAAAATAAACATTATTTCTCACAACTCCATTCAACACACACTCCTTCCCTCCCTCTCTGCGCCCCCCCCCCCCCCCCCCCCTTCCCACCAATCTCTCTCTCTCTCTATATATATAATATATATATATATATATATATATATATATATATATATATATCAAGAAGAGTGATGAAGGTTAGTGCAAATTGCGTCTAAGTTTGGACAGGTGAAACAAAAGACAATAGTAGTGACATTGGTATGATTTAGGTGGTTTGTTATTGTTGCATACTTGTCGTTAACACTTGAGCATCCACCCCCACAAACCTAACTAGCCCCAGAGTTGACACGAACCTTCGCCAGGCCATAGCACAGAGGACTTTAACCACTAGGCCAGCAAGCGCCTCTCTCTCTCTCTCTCTCTCTCTGGGTGAGTGTCATTTACAGAGCCGCCCCCTAGCGAGTCATTACCGGCACCTCGGGAGTGATATACACCCACCGGAATCTTACAACCTTTAAAATGGACCGTTTTTTTGGTCCCCCCATCTTCCTCATGCTTAACCCCATTAGATTTCAGATTGTAAGATGTTTGCCCATTAGTTTGGCAATTTTAAGACCGTTCGCCGCATTTCTTTTGTCAACATTAAGATTTTTCGTGTCATTTAGGTGTTGATTTTTCCTGACGAGCAATAGCGAGCCTGTAATTTAAGAGGAATCGGCCTACCGGGACATTTTTCTATCGAAAGAAGGTCTTGGGCGGGTTTTTTTTTTTAAAGCTTGATGGAGGCCTAGGGAGGAAACTAGAAAACATAATTATATTATAAATAAATGAGCAAATAAATACGCCCATCTAACCTAGAAAGCACAGAGCTATGGTATTTGAAACGTCCCGCCAGGCGAAGGTAATTTGGTTCATTCCGGACTAAAATCGTCATTTTGCCATAAATATCGTTATTACTTATTCATATGCGTCTATTTTACGTTTAATATGAAGATATTAACATGTAACAGCAATAAAACAAGTGGGAATAGTATTTGGGGTGTGAAAAAGACGAATTATTGCCGACTGATTGTATCAGGAGGGGTGAGCCGGCGCACCTTATGCTCTCTCTCTCACTTCCCATCGATACTGCCGTTTTGCAAGTGAAGTCCTTCTGTTGCTAGGATCTCTAACTGTCTCCCCTGTGACCCTGAGATAGCAGGCGGGAAATTCGCGCCGAAAATTACCCGATAAAGGGGGGAATAATAGGAAAAATAGGTAATAATTGAAGGGGGGGGGAAGGGGGGGGGGGAAGGGGGGTTGAGCACATGTGGAGGAGTGATAGGAGGTATGGAGGGGAATTATCTCAATCCCATATTGCTTTGTTTCAAGTGCCTCATGTTTAGCACCATTAGTTTTCAGATTTGATGACGTTCGGCCCATTAGTTTGGCGATTTTAAGTCCTTTCGCCCTATTTCTCTGTCAATATTAAGATTCTTTGTGTGATTTAGGTGTCAATTTTTTCCTGGCGTGCGATAGCGAGCCTGTAAGTCAAGAGGAATCGGCCTTTGGCCGGAATATTTTTCTATCGAAAAATGTAAAAATTTATCTTGAAGGAGGGTCTTGGGGTATTTTTTTTAAAGCTTGATGGAGGTCTACGGAGAAAACTAAAACACTAATAAAAATATATAAATGAGCAAATAAATACGCCCATCCCCCCTAAAGTAAGTACAGCACTTCTTTCCGATTGTCTATTCTTCAGCAAGCCTTTTCTCTCCATATCCCTAAATCCAGCCACCTGCTATGAAGGGGGAAGGCTTTATTTTTGGGTGGATTTTGTCGTATATTTATTATTAATATATTTTGTTTTTTAGTTTCCTCCCTAGACCTCCATCAAGCTTAAACACACAACTATTAGATATCCTTAGAGATAATTTTGTACATTTTTCGATATAAAAATGTCATGGCCGAAGGCCGGTTCTTCCAAAATTACAGGCTCACTATCGTTCGCCAGGGAAAAAAATCGACACCTAAATAGCACGAAAGGTCTAAATATTGACAAATAAATGGGGCGAAAGGTCTTAAAATCGACAAAATAATGTGGCAAGCATCATAACATTTAAAAACTAATGGAGCAAAACATGAGGGAGAAGGGGATCTAGAAAAACAACCCATCTCCCCTTAAATATATAGCCCCAACACAAACAACACTTCTCCCCCGTCTTTCTAGCCTCCAGCACTCCTTTTATCTTCATATCTTTAAGAGGAGATTTCCGCTTAAGGGACTTTTTTCTTGACCCCTTTCTCCCTCATGTCTAGCCCCATTGCTTTTGAGATTTTAAGACGTTTGCCCCATTAGTTTGGTGATTTTTAAGAATTTCCGCCCCATTCTGTCAATGTTAAGACCTTTCGTGCCATTTAGGTGTCGATTTTATCCTGGCGAGCGATAGCGAGCCTGTAATTTAAGAGAAACCGGCCTTCGGCCGGGAAATTTTTCTACCGAAAAATGTACAAATATTATCTTGAAAGGGGGTCAAGGGGGTAAAATTTTAAGATTGCTGGAGGAGTAGGAAACAAACTAAAAACCTCCCCTTAAGGAGACCCACTTCGGTTTGTTTTCTGTCTCTCCCTCTCTCTCTGGGTTTTATCCACTCAGCCCCATCCAGCCTACTGTTCTAAGACGTTTATCCCCATTCAGGTCTCGATTTTTTCCTGACGAGCGATAGCGAGCCAGCATATTTTTAACAATGGTTTTGACAGCAGGTTTAATTTGTACATATTTCGATAGAAAAATTTCTCCGGCGAAGCCGGATTTCTCTATACAATGCTGGCTCGCGAAGAAATCGACACCTGGATGGGGATAAACGTCTGAAAACAGTAGGCTGAATGGGGCCGAATGGATACAAGCCAGAGAAATAGAGAAAAATAACGAAAACAAGCAGGTCACCTCCCTTAAATCTAGCCACAACAAAAACAACACTCCCTCCCCCCCCCCCTTCGTCTTTCTATCCTCGCACAATCCTTTCAGTGACTTGAGATTGATCTGAGCTCTGTCCCGCGGGTGCTGTGACACGGGATAGCTCGTAGCTCTTCCGCTCACAATTCCGAGGTCTCAAACGGCGGAACCAGACCTCGTAAAAGCGATGGTCTCCAAATACAGAAGCGCCGTATATTTGATTCTCATATTGACGCCAGGGGAGTCTTTGAAGGGAGGTAAGGTGTTTTCGCCTCTTGGATACTTCGCCTTGGGTTCATTCCTTCACGGTAGAGTTCCTTTTTTTTTTTTTTTTTTTTTACCCCACACCTTTGCATTTGCTAAGGTATTTGCTATGCTATGCTGTGCTATCTATGGTTGGCTTGAAAGTTGGGTTTAGTTAGATTAGATTAAGACTTGAAATGTGGACGAACCGATCTGTAAAGAAAAAGACTTATAGGCGGAAAAGACAAAGTGGGCGGAAAAGACAAAGTGGGCGGAAAAGATATGTGGGCGGAAAAGACATGTGGGCGGAAAAGACTTGTGGGCGGAAAAGACTTGTGGGCGGAAAAGACTAGTGGGCGGAAAAGACTGTTATTGGTTGCAAAGAGGTGTCGCTGTCTTTTGGGAGGAGCAGGATTTTACCTGATACTTGACGCATGGCTACCTCTTTATTATTCAGGAGAGATGGGTCGTTTTGCTGGTCCCCCTTCTCCCTCATGTTTAGCCCCATTATAGTTAAGATTTTATGACGTTCGGCCCATTAGTTTGGCGATTTTAAGACTTTTCGCCCCACTTCTTTGTCAATATTAAGACTTTTTGTCATTTAGGTGTCGATTTTTCGTGGCGAGCGACAGCGAGCCTGTAATTTAAGAGAAACCGGCCTTCGGCCGGGTAATTTTTCTATCGAAAAATTTATAATTTATTTTGGAGGGTCTATTTAGCCCCATTACTTTTTAGATGTTAAGACTTTCGGCCCATTAGCTTGGCGATTTGAACACCTTTCACCCCATTTCGTTGTCAATTTTAAGACCTTTCGTGCCATTTAGATGTCGATTTTTTCCTGGCGAGCGATAGCGAGCCTGTAATTTTAAAAGGAACCGGGCATTGGCCGGGACATTTTTCTACCGAAAAACGTACACATTTATCTTGAAGGGGTTCTAGGGGGCGGTTTGTTTTTCAAACTTGATGGAGGTCTAGCGAGGAAACTAAAAAATAAATGAATAAATAAATAAATTCACAAAACAAAAAAAATAGCTACTGTGTTCCTAAATCATTATATAGGTACCCAGTGCAGATGCTAGAAATATAGTCTAACTCCTTCCCTGCTTTTCATTCGTTATCTTGCTAACAAAAAGACAAAGACAGACGTGCTGCCGATGATAGAAATAACAAAGTATCAGCTGCTTCAGGGGGGATTTCCACTTTTTCTTGACCCCTTTCTCCCTCATGTCTAGCCCCATTGCTTTTGAGATTTTAAGACGCTTGCCCCATTAGTTTGGTGATTTTAAGAATTTCCGCCCCATTCTGTAAATTTTAAAACCTTTCGTGCCATTTAGGTGTCGATTTTAGCCTGGCGAGCGATAGCGAGCCTGTAATTTAAGAGTAACCGGCCTTTGGCCGGGGCATTTTTCTACCGAAAAATGTAAAAAATTATCTTGAAAGGGGCTCAAGGGGGTGAAATTTTAAGATTGCTGGAGGAGTAGGAAACAAAATAAAAACCTCCCCTTAAGGGGGGATGGGCGTATTTATTTCCATACTTATTCCCATACATATTTATATATAATTATATTTATAATTATTTTTAGTTTCCCCCCTAGACCTCCAACAAGCTTACATAGTTACTTTAAGAATCTCCTCTACTGTACATGAAGCTAGTGAGGGTGGCCTGAACGACACAGAACATGGGGTACTACAATACTCGTACCCTGTGGTGGTGGTGGTAAGAGGATCCCGGGCCACGATAATCCCTTACCCATGAAGGCTCCTCTCTCTCTTCTCGCACATTCTTGCATACTCTTTTTAAGGGAGCCCACCTCGCATTTTATTCTCTTTCTCTCCCTCTCTCTTTGGCTTGTATCCATTCGGCCCCATTCAGCCTACTGTTTTGAGACGTTTACCCCCATCCAGCTGTCAATATTTTTCTGGCGAGCAGTAGCGAGCCAGCATATATATTTTGTTGTTGAAAGCAAGTTAAATTTGTATATTTTTCGATAGAAAAAATTGATTTCTCCATACAATGCTGGCTCGCTACCGCTCGAAGAAATCGACACCTGGATGGGGATAAACATCTTAAAACAGTTGGCTGAAAGGGGCCGAATGGATACAAGCCAGGGAAAAAGAGAAAAGGAGAGAAAGATAAAACAAAAACCGGTGACCCCCCTTAACCCCTTCTGCACCGGCGGCGTCTTTTTACCTTTATTCTGGCTACTATTAGACGATTATATTCAGTAAAAATAAACAAAAAAAGTCATCCAGCAATAATCAGACGAGTAAAGCCGGTATCACACGAGCGCTTTTTCCCTCAACATTTATCCTCAACACTGGTCTGGCAGCTTATGAGGTCAACATTTACAATATTTGTCGGTCACCTAAATTCATCCACCATCAGTCTAGTTTCCGATACCAGGGCAAAATATTCCAGAAATGTATCCAGAAAAATTTTGATCATCGAATGTTGACTATAAAATCTCTCATGCGATGCCGGCGTAAGCTATCCAAACGCGTCATAATCCTCAAGGGGTTAAGAAAATATACAAGTACTGTAGTGGTATATCCTGTGATTATTATTGTGTCTTGATCATTAAAATATACAAGTACTGTAGTGGTATATCCTGTGATTATTATTGTGTCTTGATCATTAAAATATACAAGTACTGTAGTGGTATATCCTGTGATTATTATTGTGTCTTGATCATTAAAATATACAAGTACTGTAGTGGTATATCCTGTGATTATTATTGTGTCTTGATCATTAAAAGCGTTCCTTATTTCTTGCCACAGTTAAGGGGAGATGGATCGTTTTTATGTTCTCCCTTCTTCCTCATGTTTAGCCCCATTTGTTTTCAGATTTTATGACGTTCGACTCATTAGTTTGACGATTTTGAGGGCTTTCGCCCCATTTCTTTGTCAATATTAAGACTTCATGTAATTTAGGTGTCGGTTTCAGGAACAAATCGGGACATCTTTCTATCGAAAAAAATACAAATTTATCTTGTTATATTTATATTTGTTTATTTTATTTTTGTAAGGTTGATGGAGGTCTACGGTGGAAAATATATAAGTAAATAAATACACCAAATAATAAACCCTTCCCCCCTTAAACAACTAATAGCTCTCACAACATACAGTGCAGTGAAAAGTGGGGTTCTTTCTCTTGTTTCATGTTCCCTGATTATATCTATTATATTCAACTGTTATATAATTCCCTAATTTAGTTACATTAATAGGTCCTAAACATTGCAAATTTCTCGTTCTCTTTCTTTCTCTCTCTCTCTCTCTCTCTCTCTCTCTCAGGGGATTTCCGCGAGACGGGATTGAACTGGAGGAGGGAATGAGGTAGAGCAGAGGGAAGAGGTGGAGGGAAAGGAAGAGGAGGGGAGGATACAGAAGGAGTAAGAGGTAGTAGAGGAGGGAAGGAGGAACAAGAGGAGGGAATACAACAGAAGAAGAAGAAGGGGGAGAAGTTGGAGGAGGAGGAGGAGGAAAAGCAGAGGAGAGGAGCAGGGAGGGAAAGTAGGAGGCCAAGGAGACGGGAGGGAGGGGGAGAAGGGGGTAGAAGGAGGGGAATGAAGAAGAACAGAGATAGGAGGAGGAGGAGGAAGAGAAGGAAGGGAAAACAGAAACAGAGGCAGAAGGAAAGGGGGGGGGGAGGACTAAAGGTGTGGAAGGGTAAGGAACGATACAGGCCATATAGTCTTAAGGGGAGATGGGTCGTTTGTCTGGTCCCCCTTCTGTCTCATGTTTATTTCCATTAGTTTTCAGAATTTATGACGTTCGGCCCATTAGTTTGGAGATCGTAAGACCTTTAGCCCCATTTCTTTGTCAATATTAAGACTTTTCGTGTCATTTAGGTGACATTAGGTGGCTAGCGATCGCTAGCCTGTAATTTAAGAGGAACCGCCGGGAGATTTTTCTATCGAAAAATGTACAAATTTATTTTGAAGGAGGGTCTTGGAGTGTGTTTTTCTTAAGCTTGATGAAGGTCTAGGGAGGAAATTAAATAAATTATACAAATATATAAATGAGGAAATACATACATCCCTCCTCCCTTAACACTATCTGGGGCGACGTATTGGGAGTTATGATATTTTGTTGTTTTCTTTATTGAGGGTTTTTATTAATTTTGCCATGTTCGGTGTACTTTTAGTTTGTGACCTCGAAATAATAATAATAATAATAATAATAATAATAATAATAATAATAATAATAACAACCTAGACCCCTTTGAAACTAAAAACAACGCCCCCCCCCCCCCCTCCCCTTCAAGCTTTTTGTTTTTAAATTTTTCTTTAGATTAATATCCCGGCCGTAGGACGGATTCTCTTAACATTGGAGTCTCGCTATCGCTCGCCCAACAACAAGAAAGGTAAATAAGGAACATTAACATTAATCTTCCATTACGAACCCCAATGCACTTGAATACAGTAATGAAACCATATGGTCCTCCCGGGATTCGAACTCGGGACACCACAGCCAGAACATAAACATCTAAACCATAACACCACCAACACAGGCAGACAATGTAAGGAAGGTGATGAAGGGCAGGTAGACCTGAAGGGGGGTCACAGGCTTTTTTCCTCTCTTTTTCTCTCTTTCTCTGGCTTGTATCTATTCGGCCTAATTCAGCCTACTGTTTTAAGACGTTTACCCCCATCCAGGTGTCAATAATTTCCTGGCGAGCGGTAGCGAGCCACCATATATATATTTTTGTTTTGACAGCAAGCTAAATTTGTAAATTTTTCGATAGAAAAATTTCTCTGGCGAAGCCGGATTTCTCCATAAAATGCTGGCTCGCTATCGTTCGCCAGGAAGAAATCGATACCTGGATGGAGATAAACGTCTTAACACAGTTGGCTGAATGGGGCCGAATGGATACAAGCCAGAGAAAGAGAGAAAAGGAGAGAGAGATAAGAAAAAAGCCGGTGACCCCCCTGAAAGGAAGAGAGTGGTGAGATCCGTACACGAAGGAGATGAGAGTAGTGGCACAGGTAAGCCAGAGAGTAGTGTAGAGGGAGACAGGTATAGTGGAGGTAGAGGTAGACTATGTAGTGAGGAGGGAGACAGGTAGAGTAGAGGTAGACTATGTAGTGTAGAGGGAGACAGGTAAGGTAGAGGTAGACTATGTAGTGAGGAGGGAGACAGGTACAGTAGAGGTAGAGGTAGACTATGTAGTGAGGAGGGAGATAGGTATAGTAGAGGTAGAGGTAGACTATGTAGTGAGGAGGGAGACAGGTACAGTAGAGGTAGAGGTAGACTATGTAGTGAGGAGGGAGACAGGTATAGTAGAGGTAGAGGTAGACTATGTAGTGAGGAGGGAGATAGGTATAGTAGAGGTAGAGGTAGACTATGTAGTGAGGAGGGAGACAGGTATAGTAGAGGTAGACTATGTAGTGAGGAGGGAGACAGGTATAGTAGAGGTAGAGGTAGACTATGTAGTGAGGAGGGAGACAGGTATAGTAGAGGTAGAGGTAGACTATGTAGTGAGGAGGGAGACAGGTATAGTAGAGGTAGACTATGTAGTGAGGAGAGAGACAGGTATAGTAGAGGTAGACTATGTAGAGGGGAGGGAGACAGGTATAGTAGAGGTAGACTATGTAGAGAGGAGGGAGACAGGTATAGTAGAGGTAGACTATGTAGTGAGGAGGGAGACAGGTATAGTAGAGGTAGAGGTAGACTATGTAGAGAGGAGGGAGACAGGCATAGTAGAGGTAGACTATGTAGTGAGGAGGAAGACAGGTATAGTAGAGGTAGAGGTAGACTATGTAGTGAGGAGGGAGACAGGTATAGTACAGGTAGAGGTAGACTATGTAGTGAGGAGGGAGACAGGTATAGAAGAAGTAGAGGTAGACTATGTAGAGAGGAGGGAGACAGGTATAGTAGAGGTAGAGGTAGACTATGTAGTGTAGAGGGAGACATGTATAGTAGAAGTAGAGGTAGACTATGTAGAGAGGAGGGAGACAGGTATAGTAGAAGTAGAGGTAGAGTATGTAGTGAGGAGGGAGACAGGTATAGTAGAGGTAGAGGTAGACTATGTAGAGAGGAGGGAGACAGGTATAGTAGAGGTAGAGGTAGACTATGTAGAGAGGAGGGAGACAGGTATAGTAGAGGTAGACTATGTAGTGAGGAGGGAGACAGGTATAGTAGAGGTAGAGGTAGACTATGTAGTGAGGAGGGAGACAGGTATAGTAGATGTAGAGGTAGACTATGTAGAGAGGAGGGAGACAGGTATAGTAGAGGTAGAGGTAGACTATATAGTGAGGAGGGAGACAGGTATAGTAGAAGTAGAGGTAGACTATGTAGAGAGGAGGGAGACAGGTACAGTAGAGGTAGATTATGTAGAGAGGAGGGAGACAGGTACAGTAGAGGTAGACTATGTAGAGAGGAGGGAGACAGGTACAGTAGAGGTAGACTATGTAGAGAGGAGGGAGACAGGTACAGTAGAGGTAGACTATGTAGTGGGGAGGGTGACAGGTACAGTAGAGGTAGACTATGTAGAGAGGAGGGAGACAGGTACAGTAGAGGTAGACTATGTAGTGAGGAGGGTGACAGGTACAGTAGAGGTAGACTATGTAGAGAGGAGGGAGATAGGTACAGTAGAGGTAGACTATGTAGAGAGGAGGGAGACAGATACAGTAGAGGTACACTATGTAGAGAGGAGGGAGACAGGTACAGTAGAGGTAGAGGTAGACTATGTAGTGAGGAGGGAGACAGGTACAGTAGAGGTAGACTATGTAGAGAGGAGGGAGACAGGTACAGTAGAGGTAGACTATGTAGAGAGGAGGGAGACAGGTACAGTAGAGGTAGACTATGTAGTGAGGAGGGAGACAGGTACAGTAGAGGTAGAGGTAGACTATGTAGTGAGGAGGGAGACAGGCATAGTAGAAGTAGAGGTAGACTATGTAGAGAGGAGGGAGACAGGTACAGTAGAGGTAGAGGTACACTATGTAGTGAGGAGGGAGGCAGGTATAGTAGAAGTAGAGGTAGACTATGTAGTGAGGAGGGAGACAGGTAGAGGTAGACTATGTAGTGAGGAGGGAGACAGGTAGAGGTAGACTATGTAGTGAGGAGGGAGACAGGCATAGTAGAAGTAGAGGTAGACTATGTAGAGAGGAGGGAGACAGGTATAGTAGAGGTAGAGGTAGACTATGTAGTGAGGAGGGAGACAGGTATAGTAGAGGTAGAGGTAGACTATGTAGAGAGGAGGGAGACAGGTATAGTTGCGGTAGAGGTAGACTATGTAGAGAGTAGGGAGACAGGTATAGTAGAGGTAGACTATGTAGTGAGGAGGGAGACAGGTATAGTAGAAGTAGAGGTAGACTATGTAGAGAGGAGGGAGACAGGTATAGTAGAGGTAGACTATGTAGTGAGGAGGGAGACAGGTATAGTAGAGGTAGAGGTAGACTATGTAGTGAGGAGGGAGACAGGTATAGTAGAGGTAGAGGTAGACTATGTAGTGAGGAGGAAGACAGGTATAGTAGAGGTAGAGGTAGACTATGTAGTGAGGAGGGAGACAGGTATAGTAGAGGTAGAGGTAGACTATGTAGAGAGGAGGGAGACAGGTATAGTGGAGGTAGAGGTAGACTATGTAGAGAGGAGGGAGACAGGTATAGTAGAGGTAGAGGTAGACTATGTAGTGAGGAGGGAGACAGGTATAGTAGAGGTAGACTATGTAGTGAGGAGGGAGACAGGTATAGTAGAAGTAGAGGTAGACTATGTAGAGAGGAGGGAGACAGGTATAGTAGAGGTAGAGGTAGACTATATAGAGAGGAGGGAGACAGGTATAGTAGAAGTAGACTATGTAGAGAGGAGGGAGACAGGTACAGTAGAGGTAGACTATGTAGAAAGGAGGGAGACAGGTACAGTAGAGGTAGACTATGTAATGAGGAGGGATACAGGTACAGTAGAGGTAGACTATGTAATGAGGAGGGAGACAGGTACAGTAGAGGTAGACTATGTAGAGAGGAGGGAGACAGGTACAGTAGAGGTAGACTATGTAGAGAGGAGGGAGACAGGTACAGTAGAGGTAGACTATGTAGAGAGGAGGGAGACAGGTACAGTAGAGGTAGACTATGTAGAGAGGAGGGAGACAGGTACAGTAGAGGTAGACTATGTAGAGAGGAGGGAGACAGGTACAGTAGAGGTAGACTATGTAGAGAGGAGGGAGACAGGTACAGTAGAGGTAGACTATGTAGTGAGGGGGGAAGACAGGTACAGTAGAGGTAGAGGTAGACTATGTAGTGAGGAGGGAGACAGGCATATTAGAAGTAGAGGTAGACTATGTAGAGAGGAGGGAGACAGGTACAGTAGAGGTAGAGGTAGACTATGTAGTGAGGAGGGAGACAGGTACAGTAGAGGTAGACTATGTAGTGAGGAGGGAGACAGGTACAGTAGAGGTAGACTATGTAGAAAGGAGGGAGACAGGTACAGTAGAGGTAGACTATGTAGAGAGGAGGGAGACAGGTATAGTAGAGGTAGAGGTAGACTATGTAGTGAGGAGGGAGACAGGTATAGTAGAGGTAGAGGTAGACTATGTAGTGAGGAGGGAGACAGGTATAGTAGAGGTAGAGGTAGAGGTAGACTATGTAGTGAGGAGGGAGACAGGTATAGTAGAGGTAGAGGTGGACTATGTAGTGAGGAGGAAGACAGGTATAGTAGAGGTAGAGGTAGACTATGTAGTGAGGAGGGAGACAGGTATAGTAGAGGTAGAGGTAGACTATGTAGAGAGGAGGGAGACAGGTATAGTAGAGGTAGAGGTAGACTATGTAGAGAGGAGGGAGACAGGTATAGTAGAGGTAGAGGTAGACTATGTAGTGAGGAGTGAGACAGGTATAGTAGAGGTAGACTATGTAGTGGGGAGGGAGACAGGTATAGTAGAAGTAGAGGTAGACTATGTAGAGAGGAGGGAGACAGGTATAGTAGAGGTAGAGGTAGACTATGTAGAGAGGAGGGAGACAGGTATAGTAGAAGTAGACTATGTAGAGAGGAGGGAGACAGGTACAGTAGAGGTAGACTATGTAGAAAGGAGGGAGACAGGTACAGTAGAGGTAGACTATGTAATGAGGAGGGAGACAGGTACAGTAGAGGTAGACTATGTAGAGAGGAGGGAGACAGGTACAGTAGAGGTAGACTATGTAGAGAGGAGGGAGACAGGTACAGTAGAGGTAGACTATGTAGAGAGGAGGGAGACAGGTACAGTAGAGGTAGACTATGTAGAGAGGAGGGAGACAGGTACAGTAGAGGTAGACTATGTAGTGAGGAGGGAGACAGGTACAGTAGAGGTAGAGGTAGACTATGTAGTGAGGAGGGAGAAAGGCATATTAGAAGTAGAGGTAGACTATGTAGAGAGGAGGGAGACAGGTACAGTAGAGGTAGAGGTAGACTATGTAGTGAGGAGGGAGACAGGTATAGTAGAGGTAGACTATGTAGTGAGGAGGGAGACAGGTACAGTAGAGGTAGAGGTAGACTATGTAGTGAGGAGGGAGACAGGCATAGTAGAAGTAGAGGTAGACTATGTAGAGAGGAGGGAGACAGGTATAGTAGAGGTAGAGGTAGACTATGTAGTGAGGAGGGAGACAGGTATAGTAGAAGTAGAGGTAGACTAAGTAGAGAGGAGGGAGACAGGTATAGTAGAGGTAGAGGTAGACTATGTAGTGAGGAGGGAGACAGGTATAGTAGAGGTAGACTATGTAGTGAGGAGGGAGACAGGTATAGTAGAAGTAGAGGTAGACTAAGTAGAGAGGAGGGAGACAGGTATAGTAGAGGTAGAGGTAGACTATGTAGTGAGGAGGGAGACAGGTATAGTAGAGGTAGAGGTAGACTATGTAGTGAGGAGGGAGACATGTATAGTAGAGGTAGACTATGTAGTGAGGAGGGAGACAGGTATAGTAGAGGTAGACTATGTAGAGAGGAGGGAGACAGGTATAGTAGAGGTAGAGGTAGACTATGTAGTGAGGAGGGAGACAGGTATAGTAGAAGTAGAGGTAGACTATGTAGTGAGGAGGGAGACAGGTATAGTAGAGGTATAGGTAGACTATGTAGTGAGGAGGGAGACAGGTATAGTAGAAGTAGAGGTAGACTATGTAGTGAGGAGGGAGACAGGTATAGTAGAGGTAGAGGTAGACTATGTAGAGAGGAGGGAGGCAGGTATAGTAGAAGTAGAGGTAGACTATGTAGTGAGGAGGGAGACAGGTATAGTAGAGGTAGAAGTAGACTATGTAGTGAGGAGGGAGACAGGTATAGTAGAGGTAGAGGTAGACTATGTAGAGAGGATGGAGACAGGTATAGTAGAAGTAGAGGTAGACTATGTAGTGAGGAGTGAGACAGGTATAGTAGAGGTAGACTATGTAGTGAGGAGGGAGACAGGTATAGTAGAGGTAGAGGTAGACTATGTAGAGATGAGGGAGACAGGTATAGTAGAAGTAGAGGTAGACTATGTAGTGAGGAGGGAGACAGGTATAGTAGAGGTAGAGGTAGACTATGTAGTGAGGAGGGAGACAGGTATAGTAGAGGTAGAGATAAACTATGTAGAGAGGAGGGAGACAGGTATAGTAGAGGTAGAGGTAGACTATGTAGTGAGGAGGGAGACAGGTATAGTAGAGGTAGAGGTAGACTATGTAGTGAGGAGGGAGACAGGTATAGTAGAGGTAGAGGTAGACTATGTAGAGATGAGGGAGACAGGTATAGTAGAAGTAGAGGTAGACTATGTAGTGAGGAGGGAGACAGGTATAGTAGAGGTAGAGGTAGACTATGTAGTGAGGAGGGAGACAGGTATAGTAGAGGTAGAGGTAGACTATGTAGAGAGGAGGGAGACAGGTATAGTAGAGGTAGAGGTAGACTATGTAGTGAGGAGGGAGACAGGTATAGTAGAGGTAGAGGTAGACTATGTAGTGAGGAGGGAGACAGGTATAGTAGAGGTAGAGGTAGACTATGTAGAGATGAGGGAGACAGGTATAGTAGAAGTAGAGGTAGACTATGTAGTGAGGAGGGAGACAGGTATAGTAGAGGTAGAGGTAGACTATGTAGTGAGGAGGGAGACAGGTATAGTAGAGGTAGAGGTAGACTATGTAGAGAGGAGGGACACAGGTATAGTAGAGGTAGAGGTAGACTACGTAGTGAGGAGGGAGACAGGTATAGTAGAGGTAGATGTAGACTATGTAGTGAGGAGGGAGACAGGTATAGTAGAGGTAGAGGTAGACTATGTAGTGAGGAGGGAGACAGGTATAGTAGAGGTAGAGGTAGACTATGTAGAGAGGAGGGAGACAGGTATAGTAGAGGTAGAGGTAGACTATGTATGTGAGGAGGGAGACAGGTATAGTAGAGGTAGAGGTAGACTATGTAGTGAGGAGGGAGACAGGTATAGTAGAGGTAGAGGTAGACTATGTAGTGAGGAGGGAGACAGGTATAGTAGAGGTAGAGGTAGACTATGTAGAGAGGAGGGAGACAGGTATAGTAGAGGTAGAGGTAGACTATGTAGTGAGGAGGGAGACAGGTATAGTAGAGGTAGACTATGTAGAGAGGAGGGAGACAGGTATAGTAGAGGTAGAGGTAGACTATGTAGAGAGGAGGGAGACAGGTATAGTAGAGGTAGAGGTAGACTATGTAGTGAGGAGGGAGACAGGTATAGTAGAGGTAGAGGTAGACTATGTAGAGAGGAGGGAGACAGGTATAGTAGAGGTAGAGGTAGACTATGTAGTGAGGAGGGAGACAGGTATAGTAGAGGTAGAGGTAGACTATGTAGTGAGGAGGGAGACAGGTATAGTAGAGGTAGAGGTAGACTATGTAGAGAGGAGGGAGACAGGTATAGTAGAGGTAGAGGTAGACTATGTAGTGAGGAGGGGGACAGGTATAGTAGAGGTAGAGGTAGACTATGTAGTGAGGAGGGAGACAGGTATAGTAGAGGTAGAGGTAGACTATGTAGTGAGGAGGGAGACAGGTATAGTAGAGGTAGAGGTAGACTATGTAGAGAGGAGGGAGACAGGTATAGTAGAGGTAGAGGTAGACTATGTAGTGAGGAGGGAGACAGGTATAGTAGAGGTAGAGGTAGACTATGTAGAGAGGAGGGAGACAGGTATAGTAGAGGTAGAGGTAGACTATGTAGAGAGGAGGGAGACAGGTATAGTAGAAGTAGAGGTAGACTATGTAGTGAGGAGGGAGACAGGTATAGTAGAGGTAGAGGTAGACTATGTAGAGATGAGGGAGACAGGTATAGTAGAAGTAGAGGTAGACTATGTAGTGAGGAGGCAGACAGGTATAGTAGAGGTAGACTATGTAGAGAGGAGGGAGACAGGTATAGTAGAGGTAGAGGTAGACTATGTAGAGAGGAGGGAGACAGGTATAGAGGTAGAGGTAGACTATGTAGTGAGGAGGGAGACAGGTATAGTAGAGGTAGACTATGTAGAGAGGAGGGAGACAGGTATAGTAGAGGTAGAGGTAGACTATGTAGAGGAGGGAGACAGGTATAGTAGAGGTAGAGGTAGACTATGTAGTGAGGAGGGAGACAGGTATAGTAGAGGTAGACTATGTAGAGAGGAGGGACAGGTATAGTAGAAGTAGAGGTAGACTATGTAGTGAGGAGGGAGACAGGTATAGTAGAGGTAGAGGTAGACTATGTAGCGAGGAGGGAGACAGGTATAGTAGAGGTAGAGGTAGACTATGTAGTGAGGAGGGAGACAGGTATAGTAGAGGTAGACTATGTAGAGAGGAGGGAGACAGGTATAGTAGAAGTAGAGGTAGACTATGTAGTGAGGAGGGAGACAGGTATAGTAGAGGTAGAGGTAGACTATGTAGTGAGGAGGGAGACAGGTATAGTAGAGGTAGACTATGTAGAGAGGAGGGAGACAGGTATAGTAGAAGTAGAGGTAGACTATGTAGTGAGGAGGGAGACAGGTATAGTAGAGGTAGAGGTAGACTATGTAGTGAGGAGGGAGACAGGTATAGTAGAGGTAGAGGTAGACTATGTAGTGAGGAGGGAGACAGGTATAGTAGAGGTAGAGGTAGACTATGTAGAGAGGAGGGAGACAGGTATAGTAGAGGTAGAGGTAGACTATGTAGTGAGGAGGGAGACAGGTATAGTAGAGGTAGAGGTAGACTATGTAGTGAGGAGGGAGACAGGTATAGTAGAGGTAGAGGTAGACTATGTAGTGAGGAGGGAGACAGGTATAGTAGAGGTAGAGGTAGACTATGTAGAGAGGAGGGAGACAGGTATAGTAGAGGTAGAGGTAGACTATGTAGAGAGGAGGGAGACAGGTATAGTAGAGGTAGAGGTAGACTATGTAGTGAGGAGGGAGACAGGTATAGTAGAGGTAGAGGTAGACTATGTAGTGAGGAGGGAGACAGGTATGGTAGAGGTAGACTATGTAGTGAGGAGGGAGACAGGTATAGTAGAGGTAGACTATGCAGTGAGGAGGGAGACAGGTATAGTAGAGGTAGAGGTAGACTATAGCCCGTTCATTCTAGGTTGAGCAGAAAGCATAACCTCTAACCTCTCAAAAAGGGCTAGAGCAATTGAGCCGTCAATGTATACACATATTCCCTAGCCAAGTCTTCCCATTTGGTATAAATACTAGCTCGAATAGTGGTGTCCTTTTTGAGTTATGAGAGGTTAAGGGGACAGTGGCTGTTTGTTTGGTCTATTAATTCATTTATTCATATATATTTTTAAGTGTCCTCCCTAGACCTTCATCAAGCTTAGAAAAACACCCCCTAGACCCCCCTTCAAGATTTGTAAAATTTTCGGTAGAAAAATGTCCCGGCCAAAGGCCGATTCCTCCTAAAATTACAGGCTCGCTATCGCTCGCCAGGAAAAAATCGACACCTAAATGGCACGAAGGGTCCTAATATTGACAAAAATATGGGGTGAAAGGTCATAAAATCCCCAAACTAATGGAACCAACGTCTTAAAATCTCAAAACTAGTGGGGCTAAACATTAGGGAGAAGGGGGGTCCAGAAAATCGGTCTGTCTCCCCTTAAGGGTTACGATGTCTGCCTAACCTAGAATGACCGGCCTAAAGTAAAATTGGTAGGAGGAGGAATAGCCAACATGGAGGGGGGGGGGGGGGGAGGGAGGTAGAACAGAGTAAGACATTGGTATCACACGAGCGCTTTTTCACTGAACATTAATCCTCAACACTGGTCTGGCAGCTTATGAGGTCAACATTTATAATATTTCTGTCACCTAAATTCATCTACCCTCAGTCTAGTTTCCCAGACCAGTGCAACATATTCCAGAAATGTTGCCAGAAAAATGTTGGTCATCGAATGTTGACTGTAAAAGCTCTCGTGTGATACCGGCTTAAGACATTGGTAGAGGCGACACAGGTATGCAAGGGAGTAATGAGGAGGGAGACAGGTAGATTATGGGAGGAGTAGAGGTAGAATAGTGAAATGGGAGGAGGAAGACTGTGGTAGATTTGGAGGAGAGGGAGTAGATAGAACAGAGGATATAGGTAGATGTAGAGGGAAGAGGAGCGATCACAAAGAAAGACAAGGGAGAGATGGGGGAGAACAGGTAGATAATGAGAGAATTTGATTTGATTTGATTCTTTATTGAGATAGTATATATACATGAAATTACATATACAGTACATTGTCTCAAAAAAAAAGAAAAAAAAAAAGAAAAAAAAAAAAAAAGAGAGAGAGAGTAAACCGGGGGGGGGGGGATAGGACAAGGTAGATGACAGATAGACATAGAAGAAATATAGCTGATATAAAATAGGCAAGGGAGAGGGGCAGGATAACAGGTATAGGCATTGAAGAAGATTAGATACAGAGGGATAAAGCCGGTATCACACGAGAGCTTTTATAGTCAACATTCGATAATCAACATTTTTCTGGCAATACTTCTGGAATAAGAACATAAGAACATAAGAAAATGGGAGTGTGCAGAAAGCCGATTGGCCTAAGCAAGGCAGATCCCTGTCCCACACAACCCCAATTCATTACAAAGCCCAATTATAGGCTTCACACTCTAATACCCTGAGGATCATCTTACCAAAACGGTTAGAGATTAACGCAGGATTATGGAGGTCTGCAGAGCGCTGATTGGCCCAACCCGGCTGATCCCCCTTCACACCCAACCCTTCTCGTCCATATGCTTATCCAATTTTATCTTAAAGCTCCCTACAGTTTTAGATCCCACTATAGCACTTGGTAGTCCATTCCACCCGTCTACAACTCTGTTACCAAACCAATACTTGCCTATATCTTTTCTGAAACGAAATTTATCTAATTTGAAACCATTGGTACGAGTTCTTTCGCTATCACTGAGCTTTAGTACATTTGCCATGTCCCCTTTGTTAATCCCACTAACCCACTTGAACACCTCTATCATATCCCCTCTAACTCTGCGTCTCTCTAACGAATGTAAACCTAATTTCTTCAACCTTTCTTCATACGAAAGATTTCTAATATTATGGATCATTTTTGTCATTCTACGCTGTACTCTCTCCAATGAATCTATGTCCATTCTGTAATAAGGACACCAAAATTGGACAGCATAATCCATATGGGGTCTCACTAATGACAAGTAAAGTTTTAAGATAACATCAGCAGTTCTGTTACTCACACTCCTAGAGATGAACCCGAGAATCCTGTTTGCAATGGTATCGGAAACTAGACTGGTGATGGATCAATTAAAGTGACCTAAATATTATACATGTTGACCTCCTAGGCTGCCAGACCAGTGTTGAGTATAAATGTTGAGGGTAAAAGCGCTCGTGTGATACCGGCTTAAGTAATAATGTTCAGGTTACTTATATAGCGCCACCATTTCTCTCTAGCCCTCGCTCTGAGATTCAATAGCGCTCGACTAAAGTTTATTACTAGACATTATTACCCATTTCTTTGTTCAAGGGGAACGGTACCGGCTACCAGTGTATGCGAAACACCTTCATGCCTGGGCTAATGTCTCAAAATCTCAAAAGCAATGGGACTAAACACGAGGGAGAAAGGGATCCAGAAAAAAAAATCCCTCAAGTGGAAATCTGCCCTAAAACATAATAGAGATGGTAGATGAGGACAGGTAGTATTATTGGAGAGGGGTAAGTATGGGGGGAGGGGGTGGGGGGGGGGGGGGACCTTCACACAGCACTATGCAGCTCGAGATTACTACGCGCATTCGCAGATCAACGTTTCATTCACCCGACTGAGCTTAAATACATCTTTCAAACCAACCTCAGTATACAGTATACTGTATATATTTATATATATACATATATACTGTATATATATATATATATATATATATATATATATATATATATATATATATATATATATATATAGAGAGAGAGAGAGAGTGAGAGAGAGAGAGAGAGAGAGAGAGAGAGAGAAAAGAGATATATAGTGCAGAGAAACAAACTTTGTGGGCCCAATATAAATGGTCTGTGGCTCAAGATATAGTTTGTGGGCCCAATATAAATGGTCTGTGGCTCAAGATATAGTTTGTGGGCCCAATATAAATGGTCTGTGGCTCAAGATATAGTTTGTGGGCCCAATATAAATGGTCTGTGGCTCAAGATATAGTTTGTGGGCCCAATATAAATGGTCTGTGGCTCAAGATATAGTTTGTGGGCCCAATATAAATGGTCTGTGGCTCAAGATATAGTTTGTGGGCCCAATATAAATGGTCTGTGGCTCAAGATATAGTTTGTGGGCCCAATATAAATGGTCTGTGGCTCAAGATATAGTTTGTGGGCCCAATATAAATGGTCTGTGGCTCAAGATATAGTTTGTGGGCCCAATATAAATGGTCTGTGGCTCAAGATATAGTTTGTGGGGCCCAATATAAATGGTCTGTGGCTCAAGATATAGTTTATGGGCCCAATATAAATGGTCTGTGGCTCAAGATATAGTTTGTGGGCCCAATATAAATGGTCTGTGGCTCAAGATATAGTTTTAGATATGCTTGATGCCAAATACAAAATGCACATAACAGACTGAGCTCAAGTATGCTGCGTATTGTTGCGAAATTTAAAGGTTTGTGGCTCAAGATGTCTTATTAGACGTTCTTTATGCCAAATCAGGAATGCAATTATACAACTAAGCTCAACTTATGCTGGTTGTACATAAACATTAAAAACATTTATTCATGCAAAATGCTTAATACAGTTTAAAAAGTATGCTGCACTTTGTTGCAGGTAATTAAAAAGATTTGTGACTCAAGATGTCTTCGTTCTTTATGTAAATAAAAGATCGAAGCTCAACTATGCGGAGTCTACTTAAAAAGGATAAAACATTTATTGATGCCATATGCTTAATCATTTATAACAAAAAAATGTCAAGAAAGTGGACAATATACAGTATGTTAAAAATATGCCAATAAGATATTTGCAAAGACAATAGGAAGAAATATGTTAAAAATATGCCAAATGCATTTCTCCACTGTCGTGGATCCTCAGTGGCTAGTGTTTACTATGCGGTGTCTAAGGCAGGACTACATATATATATATATATATATATATATAATGTACGTAATACAAGGGAGCATAGAGGGAGGGAGAAAACGTAGGAACGGAAAAAAAAGATACGGGGGATAAGAATAAGGGAGGAAAAGGTGGGCAAAGAGAAGAGATACGAAAAGGAAATCAAAGAAGTGGACACAGAAGAAAATAAATCAGTTCGTGTGTCTGTTTGTCTGTGTGTTCTTCATAGGCAGCCGCAGTTTTGAACCTGGGGAGCTGAAACGTTGCATGTGGGTGTCAATTGACCTGGGTCAGGTCATAGAGGGGGTGAGGCCACGATCGGAGGTCGTTTCGAGGCCGAAATTGAACAAAAAAATAAAAAACAAAAAATGGCCGTTTGGGGCAGAAGGAGGCCTCCGATCGAAAAGGTGTATGGAACGAAAGTTGTACGGATGAGGTCAGATCCAAAATCTGAGGTCATTTAGCGGCCGAAATCGAGATCGCCGTTTAATGAGGCACAGGGAGGTCGAGGCCGGTGATTATGGTAGTAGTAGTATTGTGATGATTGTGGTAGTAGTGATTGATGATGGTGATTATGGTAGTAGTAGTGGTGGTAGTAGTGATGTCAGTAGAATGTCAGTATGTTGTGTTGGATCCTATGTGTTTGTGTTAAGGTTAAATAGATGTTTCATGTGTTCATAAATAAATGGTAGAATTTAAACACGGGCAACGCGGGGTACCCCTGCTAGTCTCTCTTAATTTAAGGGGAGGCAGTTGCAGGGTTTTCGAGTCCTCCTCCTCCCTCATGTTTAGCCCTGTTAGTTATGAGATTTCAAGACATTCGCCTCATTAGTTTGGCGATTTTACACCTTTCGCCCCATTTCGCTGTCAATTTTAAGACCTTTCGTGCCATTTAGGTGTCGATTATTTCCTGGAGAGCGATAGCAAGCCTGAAATTTTAAGAGGAATCGGCCTTTGGGCGGGACATTTTTCTACCGAAAAATGTACAAATTTATCTTGAAGGGGGGTCTAGGGGGTGTTTTTCTAAGCTTGATGGAGGTCTAGCGAGAAAATTAAGGAATATTTAAATTAATAGACCAAAAAAACAAACAAAAAACGGTCCGTGTCCCCAGTATCAGTATCAGACGAGCGCTTTTTCCCCTTAATATTTATCCTCAACACTGGTCTGGCAGCTTGTAAGGTCAACATTTATAGTATTTCTGTCATCTAAATTCATCGACCATCAGTCTAATTTACGATACCAGTGCAAAATATTCCAAAAATGTTGCCAGAGAAATGTTGATGATCGAATGTTGAGTATAAAAGCTCTCGTGTGATATCGGCTTTACATAACTCACACCCCGTACTCAAACATTGCGTAACAAGTCAGTGGATAATCTAGGAGTTTTTCTTTTTATACTTGAGATAGAAAGCTAGCCAAGTATATAGTGCATTAAGAAAATATATATACAAGTCGGTGAGAAAATCTATGAGTATTTCTGTTTATACTTGAGATAGAAAGCTAGCCAAATATATATACACAAGTCAGTGGAAAATCTACGAGTCTTTCTTTTTATACTAAAGGGACGCTGACTGCTTTTTTGGTCTATAAATTTATGTATTCATAAATTCTTAGTTTCCTCGCTAGACATCCCTCAAACTTTGGAAACACATCCCCTAGACCCGCCCTCAAGATAAATTTGTAAATTTTTCGGTAGGAAAATTTCCCGGCTGAAGGCCGGTTCCTCTTACAATTACAGGCTCGCTTTCGCTCGCCAGGAAAATATCGACACCTAAATGGCACGATAGGTCTTATAAAAGTTAACGAAATGGGACGAAAGGTCTTAAAATCGTCAAACAAATAGGCCGAACTTCTAAAAATCTCTAAAATAATGGGACTAAACACGAGGGAGAAAGGGGACCAGAAAAATTACCGTCTCCCTTTAAGATGGAAAGATAGTAATATTACAATGTATTAGAAAATATTGGGTACACCTAACCAGTACATTATTATCATGACAGTATATTGGGTACACCTAACCAGTACATTATTATCATAACAGTATATTGGGTACACCTAACCAGTACATTATTATCATAACAGTATATTGGGTACACCTAACCAGTACATTATTATCATGACAGTATATTGGGTACACCTAACCAGTACATTATTATCATGACAGTATATTGGGTACACCTAACCAGTACATTATTATCATGACAGTATATTGGGTACACCTAACCAGTACATTATTATCATGACAGTATATTGGGTACACCTAACCAGTACATTATTATCATGACAGTATATTGGGTACACCTAACCAGTACATTATTATCATGACAGTATATGGGGTACACCTAACCAGTACATTATTATCATGACAGTATATTGGGTACACCTAACCAGTACATTATTATCATGACAGTATATTGGGTACACCTAACCAGTAGATTATTATCATGACAGTATATTGGGTACACCGAACCAGTACATTATTATCATGACAGTATATTGGGTACACCGAACCAGTACATTATTATCATGACAGTATATTGGGTACACCTAACCAGTACATTATTATCATGACAGTATATTGGGTACACCTAACCAGTACATTATAATCATGACAGTATATTGGGTACACCTAACCAGTACATTATAATCATGACAGTATATTGGGTACACCGAACCAGTACATTATTATCATGACAGTATATTGGGTACACCGAACCAGTACATTATTATCATGACAGTATATTGGGTACACCGAACCAGTACATTATTATTATGACAGTATATTGGGTACACCTAACCAGTACATTATTATCATGACAGTATATTGGGTACACCTAACCAGTCCATTATTATCATGACAGTATATTCTAAAGCGGTGATAAAATATATATGGCATTTCTATCATGGGTGTCAAACATATTGGAGTAATTTAAGGGAGGTGACCTACTTTTGTTCTCTTCTATTCTCTTTGTCTCTGGCTTGTATCCATTCGGTCCCATTCAGCCTACTGTTTTAAGACGTTTATCCCCATCCAGGTGTCGACATTTTCCTGGCGAGCAGTAGCGAGCCAACATATCTTTAAAAACTATTTTGACAGCAGGCTGAATTTGTACAATTTTCGATAGAAAAATTTCTCCGGCAAAGCCGGATTATTCCATATAATGCTGGCGAAATAAAAATAATCGACACTTGGATGGGGATAAACGTCTTAAAACAGTTGGCTGAATGGGGCCGAATGGATACAAGCCAGGGAAAGAGAGAAAAGGAGAGAAAGATAAAACAAAAGCCGGTGACCCCCTTAAAACAAGAACGCAAAATATTGAATGATTGCAAGTACATAGTGCACTCCACAAAGCGTTAACCAATATAAATATACAAATATACAGATATGCAAATACCAATAGTGCGAGAGAACAAAAGTAGCCACACGAAGGACTATAGTATTGAGCTTAAGGGGATAGTGCTGGCTTTTCTGGATCCCTACTCCCTCCTGCTAAGCCCCATTTGGTTTGAGATTATAAGACGTTCGGCCCATTAGTTTGGCGATTTTAACACCTTCCGCCCCATTTCGTTGTCAATTTTAAGACCTTTCGTGCCATTTAGGTGTCGATTTTTTCCTGGCGAGCGATAGCGATCCTGTAATTATAAGAGGAATCGGCCTTCGGCTGGGATATTTCTCTACCGAAAAAGTTACAACTTTATCTTGAGGAGGGGTCTAGGGGTGTGTTATAGTTTGAGGGAGGTCTAGCGAGGAAACAACTAAAAAATATATGAATAAATTAATTAATTGACCAAAAAAACAGCCATTAGCCGCTTCAGCTGAAACAACCTAACATCTTCACTAAAGGTCAGATAAGTCCGTAATTCAGCTATTTGTTTTACAGTGCAGCTAATAATTGAAAATGGGTAAAAAAAAAAAAAAAAAAAAAAAAAAAAAAAAAACTATTCCACGCACATTTTTGGACTATTGAGCATATATAAAAATAATCATCTCTTACTTTGATGTCAATGAAGTTTGCTTTTCATGATTGCTTATTTGCTTTTAATCCACACACGAGCTAATCGCAGCGGTCATAATATTGTGACCATATACTGTACAAAATCGGGAGTGAAAAAAAAAAAAAAAGTATGGAAAAAGGTATAATATTATAAGACTATTGAGTACCTTGGTAGTGATTTACTTTTCTATTCATATATAGTATACTGTATATGTATGTACGTACATTATATACTATGGCACATACCTCATTTCTTTGTATTAGTATTATTGTTAGCTTATTTGTTTATTGTTTTATTTAATTATTAATTTTATTTTTATTTTATTATTATTTTGTATTTGATTTTTTTTTTTTTTATATACCGGTATATATATATATTTTTTTTTTGGGGGGGGGACTTGAGACAGATTACATGCGTTTATTACTGGCATTATACCTGTATAAGGGTATACTATTATGACCACTTTAATTACCTTTTTCATACCCAAAATTGTTAGAGTGTATGAAGGATTCCATTCTTCTCGTAGCTCAGAGATAATAACATTACTTTGTTTTGTGTTTTGAGTAAAGTCATTAATCAGAATGCCTGTATACTCATTTGTTACTATTTTTTTTTTGCTTACTAATTCAAATTAAAAACAAAAATATCGGAATCATAAATACGCATTGAGAGCGGGTTAACCAAGAAACTTCGTATACTTGGGGCAAGGCAAAAGACAAAATCATATTAAGTTGGTCATATAGGCTACCGATTCCAATAGCCTTCTGCCTAGGGAGAACAGTACTTGGCCCTTCCACCTATATTAAATACAAACTATACAAGTAAATAATTAAATTAATAAATATTAAAGAATACTAATACTTTAGTATTAGGGTGGGGGGAGGGGCGTCGACTGACTGGGGACAGAGGTGCATGGGGGCGGTTCGTTCGTGGCCACACCTTCGGGGATCACGGCGTCAGGCAATAGATAGATAGATAGACTAATACAAATAATATTGAAAGTAAAATTATATAAATATAAATATAAATATACCGGTATATATATATACATACCGGGTATATATATATATATATATATATATTTTGTTTTATCATTAGACGATTTTATTCAGCTTAGGAAAGATCTGTAGGAATCAAAGTAGTAAAAACCATGTCAACTAACTCTCTAGCACCCGTATGTTCTTCTTAAATAAAACCATGTCAACTAACTCTCTAGCACCCGTATGTTCTTCTTAAATAAAACCATGTCAACTAACTCTCTACCACCCGTATGTTCTTCTTAAATAAAACCATGTCAACTAACTCTCTACCACCCGTATGTTCTTCTTAAATAAAACCATGTCAACTAACTCTCTACCACCCGCATGTTCTTCTTAAATAAAAGCGTCTAATGGGTCGTTTTTCTGGACATCATTCTCCCTCATGCTTAGCCCCTTTAGTTTTCAAACTTTAAGACATTCGGCTCATATGTTTGGCGATTTTAAGACCTTCCCTTTTCTTTGACAATATTAAGACTTTTCGTGTCGTTTAGGTGTCTATTTTTTCCTGGCGAGCGACAGCGAGCCTGTAATTTTGAAGGAACCGGCCTTTGGCCGGTAAATGTTTCTATCGAAAAATGTACAAATTTATCTTGAAGGAGAGTTATGGGCTGGTGTTTATATACACTTGATGGAGGTCTAGGGAGGAAACTAAACAAAATATTAAAAAGATACATAAATGAGCAAATAAATACGCCCATCCCCCCTTAAAATGCGTCCTGATCCTCACGAGGCTAACACGAGCAATGCAGCTAAGTCAATAATGTTTGGAGTAAATCTTCCATCGTGATGACTAATATTTTGTTATTTCAGTAACACTCAAATGTTTTACAAAGCTTAGAGTTGACCTTTTGTGCTTGATGTGTGACGTCAATGCCATCGACCTTTCAACACGCTCATGCACAGTATTGTAATTTACATTGGACTTTAAGAAAATTCTAGGATCATTTATAGAACATAAGAATATAGAAACTTTAACAAACAACCATGGTGAATTCTTTGCTTGAACTGTTACTCGTGAACATTCGCAGACCTTCTATATATGTTTCATTAAGACAATATCAGCCTATCATATCACACTAGAGGACCCTCGCATGGAGGGCCCCGGGTTCGCTCCCCAGCTCGTGCTAGGAAACGTTTATTGACCTACGGACGTGGCTCTCCATACCCTATACTACACCGGGGGACAGTTGAGGTGCGGTAGATCACTGGCGCATGTACACATGTGTATGTTATCACCTGATCATCATGGGTGAACTGATTATACTAGTTACAGACAACACTCATAACCATAGCCACTCCAACGGTACAGTAATCAACATGCACTTCATGTGCATGCACGGGTGAGGGCTGGTCCTATCCAGAGTGAGGTTTGGCATCCTCTACCCAACTTTAGCCGTTTCTGTCTGTCTCTTTTCCTGTACTATTTTTCCTTCGAGGTGCTGGCGAGGTCGCCCGATTGGGTGGCACTGAAAGGGGGGCTGCGGATGGTGGGGGCATTCGCCCGGGGGTGCAAGCCCGTGGGCTGATGATCCACTCCCCCACTTCCCTCTCAGAGACACATATCATCTCACCCTGGCCCGTTCGGGGGCCCGAGCATCTGGAGCGGTTTCGGTCTACCAGACTCGGCGCTGTTCGACCAGACAATCTGGGGAACAATAACAACAACACACACTTCATACAGAAGGGGGTAATGGTTGTAAAATCATCGGTATTATATTTTATTCATATGGGACAAAGCATGTTTTAAAATAGATAATAAACATGTGGAATCTGCTGTACATAAAAGGTTGTGGTGAGATTTTAAGTATATGAGCCCCTCTAGCCCCCAAACCCTTGGGATTATGGAAATGAGACTTGACTGAGATACTCATTGGTACCGAATAGGTGCTGATGGGCCAGTTTTCTGGACCACTTTCTCCCTCATGCTTAGCCCCATTAGTTTTCAGATGTTAAGATGTTTGCCCCATTAGTTAGTCGATTTTAAGACCTTACGCCCCATTTCGTCGTCAATATTTAGACCTTTCGTGCTATTTAGGTGTCGATTTGTTTCCCTGGCGAACGATAGTGAGCCTGTAATGTTGGAAGAACCGGCCTTCGGCCGGATAGGTTAGGTTAGGTAAGGTTGTTAGGTTTGGCTAATGTCTCCTCAAAGTTGAGTATTTTTATAACATAGGTTAATTACCCACTCCACCCCGTGAAATCCGAGCCAACTTTCGTCAAAAGTTGGCTTGGATTTTCAAAAATCGGGTTTTATGAGTCTCGAAAATGCACAAACCCACATACTGGGATCCCGCATTAGCTGGCATGCAAGGGCTACTTTTAAATCCCACGTACTAGGTACCCGCAGTAGCTGGTATGCAAGGGCTAGTTTTATATCCCACGTACTAGGTACCTGCATTAGCTGGTATGCAATGGCTAGTTTTATATCCCACATACTAGGAACCCGCAGTAGCTGGTATGCAAGGGCTAGTTTTATATCCCACGTACTAGGTACCCGTAGTAGCTGGTACGCAAGGGCTAGTTTTATAACCCACGTACTAGGTACCCGCAGTAGCTGGTATGCAAGGGCTAGTTTTATATCCCACGTACTAGGTACCCGCAGTAGCTGGTATGCAAGGGCTAGTTTTATATCCCACGTACTAGGTACCCGTAGTAGCTGGTACGCAAGGGCTAGTTTTATAACCCACGTACTAGGTACCCGCAGTAGCTGGTATGCAAGGGCTAGTTTTATATCCCACGTACTAGGTACCCGCAGTAGCTGGTAAGCAAGGGCTAGTTTTATATCCCACGTACTAGGTACCCGCAGTAGCTGGTATGCAAGGGCTAGTTTTATATCCCACGTACTAGGTACCCGCAGTAGCTGGTATGCAAGGGTTAGTTTTATATCCCACGTACTAGGTACCCGCAGTAGCTGGTATGCAAGGGCTAGTTTTATATCCCACGTACTAGGAACCCGCAGTAGCTGGTATGCAAGGGCTAGTTTTATATCCTACGTACTAGGTCTAGGTTAGGTTAGGTTGGGTTGTTCGGTTATGCTAATATACTAGGTCTCAGAAACAAGATTCGTAGTAGTGATAGTAAAGTTCAAATAGGCTAGCGGTCGCACCACTATTGACAGCACACATAGTAATAGATGCACTATTATGAGTTTTCACTAGCATTTCCCATTAATTTTCTTTGTTACAAGTGGGTTTTGCCTTCACATTATTGTTTGCCTCAACAATATAAACCTCGGTAGGTGATCAGGGTTATTTAAATACGCCCGCCACTCTTAGTGGGCGTGACGTCAAGATAGTCGTTACTTCCAGCCAATCACAGACGCTTTCTCGACTGTGTTCGGATACACACGACCACCACCCTTGGCCACCACGGGTTTTTCTATCCATAGAGTTTTTCAACCCCTCTCTTTCCCTGATATATTTCATGCCCTCCCCACCTATCGGGGTAAATATTTTAATATTGTTTAGGCAAACAACATAATGTGAAGTTAAAAGGCACTTGTAACAGAGAATAATAATGGGAAATAGGCTACTAGTGAAAATTGAAATAGTGCGCCCGTTACTGTATGTGTCCTGTCAATAGAGGTACGCCCACTACACCTAATCTTACCTTATTTTTCCTTAGACTTTGTGGGTTAAATAAGGGTGGAAGGAAAAATGGTGACCATCTTGGATCAGTGGAGAACAACTATTTTTCACTTATCCACCATATTTTTAGTATTTTGTCATCTTCTATATCAATGCTATTCCAGTGGGGGTCTGGAGGCGGCCGCCCCCAGGTTAGGTTAAGGTAATGACAAAATATGGTTTTCAGTGGGGCATGTTTTAATATTGCTATATAATGGGTAAAATGTATTTGCAAAACGAAAAATTCCTTAAAACACACTAATCAACGAAGGAACTGATGAGAAAAAGGATTATAATACAAAAAACACATACGTGACCTAAAATGCATATTGACCGCTACTGCTGTAACTATTAGGTAAAACAAAGAATAGTAAAGAAGAAGGCTGCTCCCCACCCACCACTCCCTCCAGCTTACTCTGGCGTGGAAACAGTTGGAGAAATATACCAAAGGGGTATGGAAAAACTGACATGGAATTTCGGATAAGATGGGATGTACAGAGCTTAATTAAGGGGGGTGACCTGTTTTTGCTCTGTCCTTTTCTATCTTTCTCTGGCTTATATCCATTTGGACCCATTCAGCCTACTGTTTTAAGACTTTTATCCCCATCCAGGGTCAATTTCTTACTGGTGAGCGGTAGCGAGCCAGCATATTTTTTATTTTTGTTAGACAGCAGGCTAAATTTGTACATTTTTCGATAGAAAAATGTCTCCGGCGAAGCCGGATTTCTTCATATAATGCTGGCTCGCTATCGCTCGCCAGGAAGAAATCGACACCTAGATGGGGATAAACGTCTTAAAATAGTTGGCTGAATGGGGCCGAATGGATAAAAGCCAGAGAAAGAGAAAAAAGGACAGAAATAACAAAAAGCAGGTCACCCCCCTGAATGGTCTAACCTAGTTCTACACCTAAGATCTTGGAAACAAAATAATCAATCAATAAATATGATGATATGGGAAGGATAGGCGCACACCTCGGACCTCTGTACCAAGGATGATTGTTAAGCCGGTATCATACGAGCGCTTTTTCAATCAACATTTATCCTCAACACTGGTCTGGCAGCATATGAGGTCAACATTTGTAATAATTCGGTCACCTAAATTCATCTACCATCAGTCTAGTTTCCGATAACAGTGCAAAATATTCCAAAAATGTCAGACATTTTTTGATCATCGAATGTTGACTATAAAAGCTCTCGTGTGATACCGGCTTAACAACGAGCACTCTAACAACTATTCATATATGTTTTGTCTATGTGAGTGAAGGAGACAAAAAGCAGAGCTGCCTGTAACGAGTGCTTCCCCCCCCCCCTCCCCCCCCCCCCCCCCGAGATGAAATAGTGACAGTGCCAAAATCAAGGGACGTTCCCAAATGAAGCCCACATAACACTGCTTTACCTAGAGAGAGGTGGAGGGAAGGGTAGGGTGTTGTAATTTCCCTCACTGGCGATGTAGATAGCAGGACTCCACCGATGTTCTGCAAACTACTCGACTCATCTCCCATCCTCCCTAGACTTCAAAATCCCGCAAGCACGTACGCCAAACCGCGACTAACACCGAACAATAAAACACAGTCCCCGCGCAGAGGCCGGCGAGAACGAGTGATGTGGGAGGCAGAGGGAGTTGTAAACGGGGAGGGGGGGGGGGGGGGTGAGTTGAGGGAGTGAGGGACGGGGAGGCGACGGAGTGAGGGACAGGGTAGGTTGGCGTGGGAGGGGGAGGAGGAGAGGCGAAGGGAGTGAGGGGTACCAACCGAACTGTACAAACACTACCCCATCGCTAACTACCTAACGGACTTTCACTATAATTTGGCACCAGTCTTACAGAGGGGTACACTAATAGGATATATAATTAACATAATTTTATAATTATTATACATGTAATATCATATAATTTTATGAGACTTGTGTACACGGCATTATAGGAGTGTATTACGAGTATGTTGGCACCCCTGTGAATCAGCTGGCCAGGATCACGGCAACAACCAAGCTTATGCTGCTCTCTCATCCTTTAAAAGTTGAATTTAAAGCAACGCGATAATGTTCCTTAACAAGTAAAATCACTATTATACAATGTAAATAGGAACATTTCATAAAATTAAATGTTCCTCTTTGTATAATCTTTTTAATTGGATATATTGCAGAATAATAACACCTAAAATTAAGAAACTTAGCATCTCAATCCTAGCCAAAGCGCACTTTTGATTCAATTTATAATTGTCACTTTTCACAACGCTTCAATTACGAGCTTGAAATACTCCGCACGATGACCGATATGGATCTTCTGATCACTGTCTGATACAGGCCACCTGTCTATCACCTACCACACCTTCCCACTCTGAACCTGTTTTGGTGACTAAATGGCATTACGATAGGGCAGACTGGGAGGGTCTTCAAGGTTTCTTTATTGATATTCCCTGGACCTCTTTCTTTTCTAATGATGCACACTCCACCTTGAGCCACATACAAGATTTTGTAAAAATTGGAATGGAAACTTTTATTCCTCATCAAAAGTACAGTAAAAGATCTAATTCACCTAAATGGTTTGACCATAATTGTGCTAGAGTAACTGAACAAAAAGCAATAGCCTACAATGCATACACAAGATCAAAAACACATGAAGCCTTTAATTACTTTAGAAACATCAGAAATCATGCCAAAACTGTATTAAACCTAACTAAATCAAACTTTCTCCATAAGCAGGCAAATAAACTTCTAAATAATCCAAATGATAACAAAATATTTTGGTCTACTCTTAACTCATTCAAATCCAACTTCACTACTGCTTCATCCATTCCACCATTAAAATCTCCGACTGGCAATCTTGTAAGTGACCCACGAGGTAAAGCTAACCTTCTTGCAGATATTTTCTCCACCAACTCAACCTTAGATGAAATAAATCAAGATGCCCCTGTACTTAATTTTAATTCACCTGAAATTCCCTCACTTAAGATCCACACCAGACATGTCAAAACTATTTTGCAGAATCTCTCAGTAGATAAGGCTCCTGGTCCAGATGAAATTCCTCCAATAGTACTTAAGAATTGCTCCTTGGTGCTCGCTCCTGTATTGGCAAAAATTTTCCGTCTGTGTACTCATACCTCATGCTTCCCAGTACCCTGGAAAGAAGCAAACATCCATCCAGTTCCTAAAAAAGGTGCCTCTTCAGATCCATCAAACTACAGACCAATAGCTATAACTTCCACTCTTGGCAAAGTTTTTGAAATTATATTAAATAATCACATAATTAAGCATCTGGAGAATAATAAATTAATCAGTGATAGGCAATATGGTTTTAGACGATGTCGATCAACTGCAGACATTCTTTGCCTTCTTATGCATCAAATCAACCAAGCTACAGACCAACATGGTGAAACACATACAATAGCACTGGATATATCAAAGGCATTTGATAGAGTCTGGCATCAATCCTTATTGTCGAAGATGTCACACTACGGCCTTGCATCATTAGTTCGACTAATTTCTTCTTATCTTCATAACAGAAAAATACGTGTAATGGTAGATGGCCTTTATTCTCAATTTCACTCAATAAATGCTGGTGTTCCCCAGGGATCAGTTTTGGCCCCAACTCTGTTCCTCATTCATATCAATGATCTCATATCTACCACTCATAATCCAATACATTCCTACGCAGATGACTCAACACTCCACAGTTCCTTCACATTTACCAATTCTTTCACCCAACCCGATCTTATAAATTCAAAAATAAACACTGCAATTTCTCTGAACCAGGACCTTTCTAGAATTAATGAATGGGGACAAGAGAATCTAGTTTCCTTTAATGCACAGAAAACCAAGTACATTCAATTTTCTAACCGACAGAATCTCACTGACTCCCATATATTTTTTAATGATGTAAATATTCCCACTTCCCCTAGTATTGACATTCTCGGTGTAACATTAACTACTAACTTGAGCTGGACACATTATGTTAGAAGCATTGCTAAGAATGCCTCTAAAAAACTGGGACTCCTGTACAGAGTTCGAGAATTCTTCACTGACGAGCAGTTGGCCGTAATATATAAAAGTCATGTGCGCTCCTCAGATGGATTACTGTTCACCTCTGTGGGGTGGAAGTGGAGTGGTTGCATTGAGGCAGTTGGACAAAATTCAAAATAAAGCTATTAGATTAATCAATAACCCTGCAATCACACAGGACCTTCCTACATTAGCCATACGAAGAAACGTTGCATCCCTTGCATTATTCTACAGATATTTTCACAGCAATTGTTCCGAGGAACTTGCTTCAATTGTGCCGCCTCTCCACATCTTTCCCCGTAGAACTAGGGCAGCTGAGAGCGCCCATGAATTTACACTTTCTCCTCCACAATGCAGAACTTCTGCTTATCAGAATTCATTTATCCCCAGAGCTACTACTCTTTGGAATTCACTTCCCTCGAATTGCTTTCCACAAACTTACAATCAACAAATGTTTAAATCCAGTTGTTACAAACATTTTATGAATGGAGGATGCCTTTAGGCACATGGACCTTTTTGTTTTATCTGTGTTTTCCTTCCTCCGTTCATTGTCTCTTAAAAAAAAAAAAAAAAAAAAAAAATGACTAATACTTGAGCGATGAATAATGAAACACAGTGCTGGTTGGGGAGAATGGGTTTAAGCTTTACAGAAAACGAAATATACCGGTACATGAAAGTTGGATAAACTAAAGCAATTGTTGAACACATAGTTATCCCCATATAAGTCGATGAAGGACTATATATAGATACCACATGGACCAATCTATATCGAACAAAAAATATAATGTATAAGGAGTACAAAGAGTAACCGGCCTTTGACCGGTTGAAGGGGGATCTAGGGGGGGGGGGGGGTTTCAGCTTGATGGAGGTCTATGGAGGAAACTAAACATATATTAAACAGATAAACAGTAAGAAAATTAGTACGCCCATCTCCCCTTAAAACACGTTATGAATGGAGGGGTTGAACACCATTGACTATCATGTGAAGGTATACAGACTCTTAACACTCTCTGCTGGTATGGTTTGAGGGTTATTATGAATTGGTTTCATACTGGCTACGTATACAGACTAAACACACATAACAAAGCCACTCCAACACCTTCCTCTCTCTCCAACACCCCTTCTCCCCTCTCAACACTCTTCTCTGAGCTAGTGCCGATAAAAATGGCATGGTCAGTCCTGTAAAGAATCGTAAGATTCAGAGTCGTAAAGATTCCAGGACGAGCTCATCAGCGGCGGATCCCCAGATCGACCGTGGTGATTGTCACCTAAACATCTACAAAAAGTACAAAAAAAAAGTACAAAGTACTTAGTAAGGGAATGGCTTGCTTTTGCTATTTTCGAGCAATGTGTTTTTAGTTTGCCCCATAACCCTTTGAGTACCAGCGACGTGTGTTATATTGTATGCTAGCTATATTTAGACGATGTTATGCAGCTAGGGAAGGATCTGCGGTAGTAAAAAGGGATGGTTAAGATATTTTGAAGCCATATTATACCTAGAGGTCCTTCCTAAGCTTAATTAAACCGTCTAGTAGGTACCAGAATATGATGAAAAGGATGTCCCTGGTACTGTATGGTATAAAAGGATGTCCCTGGTACTGTATGGTATAAAGGATGTCCCTGGTACTGTATGGTATAAAGGATGTCCCTGGTACTGTATGGTATAAAGGATGTCCCTGGTACTGTATGGTATAAAAGGATGTCCCTGGTACTGTATGGTATAAAGGATGTCCCTGGTACTGTATGGTATAAAGGATGTCCCTGGTACTGTATGGTATAAAGGATGTCCCTGGTACTGTATGGTATAAAGGATGTCCCTGGTACTGTATGGTATAAAGGATGTCCCTGGTACTGTATGGTATAAATTAAAAACAAAAACGCCTTCCCAGACCCCCTTCAAGCTACCCCACCTATCTACTGTATCTATCACTGTATCTATCCCTCTATCTGTGCCTTGATCTCCAGTTTCCTTTCTGACCGTTTCATAGATGCGATTGTGGACGACCATCCCTCATTTCCACAAGCTTTTAACTCCGTTGTTCCTCAGGGTTTTGTTCTATCTCCTAGTCTTTTTCTATTATTTCTTAAGGGGGTACTACTCGCTTTTTCTGGACACCCTTCTCCCTCATATTTAGCATATTAGTTTTGAGATTTTAAGACGTTCGTTCCGTTAGTTTGGCGATTTTGAGACCTTTCGTCCCATTTCTTCGTCAATGTTAAGACCTTTCGTGCCCTTTAGGTGTCTATTTTATCCTGGCGAGCGACAGCAAGCCTCTAATTTTAGATGGAACCGGCTTTCGGCCGGGATATTTTTCTATCGAAAAATTTACAAATTTATCTTGAAAGGGGGTCTAGGGGATGTTTTTCAAAGCTTGATGGAGGTCTAGTGAGGAAGCTAAAACATAAATTAATAGATAAATATTTCTACCAAAAACCAAGCAGTATCCCCTTAATGATCTTCTCAACTGTACCTCTAGTCTTATCCATTCCTATGCTGATGACTCTACCTTAAACTACTCATGCAACTAGCTTTACACAACAACCCACCATGCAACTAGCTTTACACAACAACCCACCATGCAACTAGCTTTGCACAACAACCCACCATGCAACTAGCTTTACACAACAACCCACCATGCAACTAGCTTTACACAACAACCCCCCATGCAGTTACTTCAAAACTCACGTGATATGGCCATAGCTCACCTATCTTCTGGTCTATCAAACTATATTCAATTGAGGCGGAGAGAACATTGTTGCTTTCAGTGCTTCCAAAACCCAATTTCTCCATCTATCTACCTGTCACAATCCTCCACACAACTATCCCTTACTCTTAAACAATAACCACATCAACCCTTCATCTTCTCTCAATATTCTTGTTTCTATTTAATCTGACTTACTCTTAAACAATAACCACATCAACCCTTCATCTTTTCTCAATATTCTTGTTTCTACTTAATCTGACCTTCCTTGGATAGATCACATTACCACTCTTGCTAAATCAGATTCCAAGAAGGTTGGTGTGCTCAACCGTCTCTGTGGGTTCTTCACCTCCGCAGAGCTTCTTGTTCTGTACAGGGGCACTGTGCACCCATGTATTGAGTATTATTAGCATGTGGGGAGGTTCCACACATACCGCACTTCTCGAAACCCGCCTCCTATCACAAATTCTCTAAAATCTCTCTCTATACACTGCAAAGTTGCATCTCTCTCACTCTTCTACAGCTACTACAAGAATCAGTGTTCTTCAGAGCTTTCTCAGTGTATGTCCCCTCACATGCGGAGAGTGGGCGGCACCCGTCTTTCAACACATCCCCTCCTTATTCTGTCCAACTCTCGAACCCAAGAGCGAAACAAGTTTCCCAGTCTTTCTTCCACTTAACAAGTAAGCCTTGGAGTTCTGTCCCTCAATGTCTTTCCCTCATTCAATTAATAAAACTGTTTCAACATCCGTGTTGCCAGAAATGTTGACGCTAATGCACCCTGGATATAGCTATCTATCATTCTTTCATCTTTCGTAGGGGGGGGGGGGGTTGCTACAGGCAGCTTTGCCTTTTGATAGAAAACAAAAAGATGAGAGAGAGAGAGAGAGAGAGAGAGAGAGAGAGAGAGAGAGAGAGAGAGAGAGAGAGAGAGAGAGAGAGAGAGAGAGAGAGAGAGAGAGAGAGAGAGAGAGAGAGAGAGAGAGAGAGAGAGAGAGAGAGAGAGAATCTAAAACAAAATACCGGCAACAAATGAATCTTACAGAGGCCACGACAGCACTTTTCTGGACTGCATAAAACCCTTCGCTCTTCCGACAACTCCTTTAGTATTCCTCATTTTACTTTTCACGCCAGAAAGTCAGAGCCTCCATTAAAATCCCAAGATAAAAAGTGATTATTCTTTCACCAAAGCTTGTCAGAGAGGCTGGAGCGTCGGAGATTAAAAAATAAACGTAATATTATAAAAATGTAGTAAAAAGCTTGATGACAGGCTGAAAGGACTAAATGAATTCTCAGATTTTCATGACTTATAAAGAGATTTGTGGCTTTTTGATGAAATATAAAAAATTAAATAATGACAGTCACTCTCACGTTCATTCTCTCGCTCTGTCTTTTGTACACATAAAGACACATATTCCACTTAACCCCTTCAGCACCATGACGTCTTCTTACCTTAACATTAGACGATTTTATGCAGTTTAAGAAGGACCTATGTTACTGCGAGGGTTTATTTAGATCGTATTTACCCCTTTGAGTCAAAATAGGTTGATTATAAACTAAAGGAAATCCTCTAATGGTAACCAGAATATGATGACAATTACGTAATGGTGGTGAAGGGGTTAATAAACACACCAATAGGCATCACATACAATACAAACAAACATATTTATGTACAAACTAATACACACAAATAGTGATGTACAAATGTACTGTACATGAGCCGTTACTTACTATTTCTTTCTTCACGAATAGATGCTTGCGTGTGTGTATTTTTTTTTTCCTCTCTCTCTGTCTAAACACACGCATTCTCAGAAACACACTCTCTCAATCATACACTCATTCTCTCTCTCTCACACACACTCACTCACTTTCATTCTCTCACTCTCTCTCTCTCACACACACACACACACACACTCTCAACCATACACGCATTCTCTCTCTCTCTCTCAATCATACACTCTCTCACACACTTTCATTCTCTCTCTATCTCATTTTCAGAAGCACTCAACCATAAACGTATTCTCTCTCTCAAACACACACACACTCACTCTCATTCTCGCTCTGTCTTACACTTACACACACACACACACACACAAAGATAGAAAATTGGCTCCGCGACAGAAAGCAAAGAGTAGTCATAAACGGTAAGGCATCTAAATGGACCAATGTAAGTAGCGGGGTACCCCAGGGATCGGTACTAGGACCAATTATCTTTCTAATTTACATCAATGACATAGATGAGGGTATCACCTGTACAATCTCAAAATTTGCTGACGATACATAACTTCAAATAGCGTACTCTCAAAAGAACAAGTTGACGATATGCAACACAATCTAGATAAGTTGTCATGTTGGGCCCAAATTTGGCAAATGAGTTTCAATACAGATAAATATAAAGTACTACATATCGGATAGGATACCGAAATGAGAAAGCAAACTATTCGATGAATGGCACTCAGCTTAAGAATGTAAACAGAGAAACCGATCTGGGAGTAACAATATCGAGTAACCTAAAACCGAGTCAACAATGTTCAGAAGTTGTTAAGAAAGCAAACAAAATAATTGGCTTTATAGGCAAGTCATTTGAGCATAAATCCAAAGACGTTATCCTAACCCTTTACAATTCCTTAGTCCGCCCTCTTCTGGAATACTGCGTTCAATCCTGGTGCCCTTATTACCAAAAAGATATAGACAAGCTAGAACGATCAACGTAGAGTTACCAAAATGATACCTAGCCTAAAGAACAAACCATACGAGGAGCGTCTTAGAGAATTAAATCTATTTCCTTTAACCCAGCGCAGATTAAGAGGCAAATTAATTTAAGTGTTCAATATCATCAAAGGCATCGACAATATGAACTGTAGTAAGTACTTCACTATCGACCAATCTAATTACACGCGGGGAAACGGTTGAAAAATTATCGGTAAAACTTTTAACTCGCACGAATCTAAGAATTTCTTCTTCAATCGAGTTGTAAACTTGTGGAATGGGCTTCCCCGAGACGTTATAGACTGCAACACCGTTGATTCATTCACCTCTCACTCACCACACATTCAACTCTCACTCACCACACATTCAACTCCCACTCACTACACATTCACCTCTCATGCACTACACATTCACCTCTCACTCACCACACATTCACCTCTCACTCACCACATTCAACTCACTCACTACACATTCACCTCTCATGCACTACACATTCACCTCTCACTCACCACACATTCAACTCTCGCTCACTCACCACTCACTCACTCACCCCACACTCACCACACATTCAACTCTCATTCACCACACACTCATTACTCACTCACCTCATATTCACCTCCTCTTCCTTCCACGCCTTGATTACCTCTTCCTAATTCCCGTGGCCCTTCAGTTCCCCCGGGAAATAGGCATAGGTCATCACTACCGCCTCGGGTAGAACGAAAGTAGGAGAGGTTTTGTGGAGAGCTGGGTGAATTGTGGGTCCAATGAAAGTTATAGGGATGGTGTAGGTGATTGTAATGTGGCTGAATTATGATGATGAGTGGTTGATTGTGTGTGTGTGTGTACACAAAGGAGTACAAAGTAAAACAAGCCACAACAGGTCTGGTGACCCTTCTAGGCTGCTTGTCCTCCAAAACACTGAGGATCAATTGTCCAAACAGTGGTTTAGAGTGGGTAAGGAAACATTGGAAAGGGAACTACTGCCCTGGAACTAATGTCCGTGGCAGGATTAGAAAGTTAGTAGGGGACAGATGGGTTAGTAACTGGGGGGGGGATAAAATAAAGTTATTCATTTACAAACGCAGTCAGTCGCGGGTTTAATGCAAGATATTTGTCTAGGCGAAGTTTAACAGCTGTAGCCCTTGTTTCACTTAAGGGAGCCCACCTCGCTTTTTTTTCTCTTGCCCTCCCTCTCTCTTTGGCTTGTATCCATTCGGCCCTATTCAGCCTACCGTTTTAAGACGTTTACCACCATCCAGGTGTCAATATTTTCCTGGCGAGTGGTAGGGAGCAGCATGTATATATTTTTGTTTTGACAGCAAGCTAAATTTGTACATTTTTCGATAGAAAAATGTCTGGCGAAGCCGGATTTCTCCATACAATGCTGGCTCGCTATCGTCGCCAGTAAGAAATTGACACCTGGATGGGCATAAAGTCTTAAAACTGTCTTGTCTGAATGGGGGCCGAAGGATAAACAGAGAAGAAAGAGAAAAGTGGAAAAAAAAAAAAACACACAAAAAAAAAAAAAAAAAAAAACAAAAAAAAAGCAAACATGTTACCCCCCAAACATTAGGCTATTCAGTGTGCAGTTGGTGAGTACATTTATTTGATATTCAGTATTAAATGATATATAATCGTAGTCTGTACTGTAAACTGTTGATGGTGAATGGTTAGATGTGTTTAAGATCTGTATTTTCGAATACCGGGAAGATCACATGCTTTCATTAATATCATTGGGAGGTGTTTGGTGTTGGGAGTGAAATAAATACATTATATTACATAGTATAACAAATAAATACATTATATTACATAGTATAACAAATAAATACATTATATTACATAGTATAACAAATAAATACATTATATTACATAGTATAACAAATAAATACATTATATTACATAGTATAACAAATAAATACACTATATTACATAGTATAACAAATAAATACATTATATTACATAGTATAACAAATAAATACACTATATTACATAGTATAACAAATAAATACATTATATTACATAGTATAACAAATAAATACATTATATTACATAGTATAACAAATAAATACATTATATTACATAGTATAACAAATAAATACATTATATTACATAGTATAACAAATAAATACATTATATTACATAGTATAACAAATCAGTCACCCGTGGTATTATATCTTCAGTTTAGTTGTCGATACCAAAGTGAGCCCTGGAAAGGTTGTTTACATAAAAAGGTAAAACAAAAAAGCGATTTTGTGACACCCACTGTCAGAAATGTTAACCCTTTCAATCAAAGAACAATTCATTGATATATATTTAACGCAGGCATGAACTATATTAACCCTTTCAAGCTCAATACGCGTTTCTGTTCTGTTTTCTGGTTACTATTAGATGATTTTATTCAGATTAGTAACGGTATACGGAAGGCAAAGGGATAATTGAGATAGTATTTACCCTTCTAATACCCACAGATCCTTCCTAAGCTGCATAAAATCGTCTAATGATAGCCAAAAATAAACTGCTAAAACGCGTCAGAGCTTCAAGGGGTTAAATAATGTACGTGGCCCTTCCAAAGAAATAGTCTGGAAATTGTAATAGTCAAATATCAACTAATCTTAACCTAACTGAACGAGAACATTGCGGGGAGATGGGTCGTTTTTCTGGTCCTCATTCTCCCTCGTTTTAAGCCCCATTTGTTTTGAGATTATAAGACCTTCGGCCCATGAGTTTGGCGATTTTAACACATTTCGCCCTATTTCGTTGTCAATTTAAAGACCTTTCGTGCCATTTAGGTGTCGATTTTTTTCCTGGCGAGCGACAGCGAGCCCGAAATTTCAAGAATGAAATTCTATGGAAGAAACTGTATTTGTTGATTTCATTAATTGAGTTTAGATGTGAAGTTTAATTGGTGTAAAAAAAACATAATAAATCAAGAAATACATTAATTAATAGACCAGAAAAACGAGCCATCTACCCTTAACCTGTTTGGTAGTCAATGAACTGTGTGTGGGTTTCATCACCCGTGAGGAGGTATACAAATTATACACACACATTACAAATTCCCGGAAAACACGGATTATGGCCGATCCGGGTGGCGATGGTTGTGTGAAGCTTAAATGGGGGAGGCAGTCGCTTTTTCTGAACCCCAATTGACCACTTGCGAGTTTCAGGCTATACGGAAGTTGGAGCCGTGAACATCAACATTAAACAGAAATGCAATAATAATGTAGGTTTCTGATGGATAAATGGTATGTTGAATTGGGTTTTATGTATTTATAAATGTACTACAACCGTATTTTAGCTGTAAATTATGTGAAATGTCGTTGTCTACAGCTCCAACGTCTTTATAGAACGAAACTCGCAAGTCGGCAATTCTCCCTCGTGTTTAACTCAATTAGTTCTCCGATTTTAAGACGTGCGGTCCATTAGTTTGTCGATTTTAGGATCTTTCGCCCCATTTCTTTGTCAATCTTAAAACAAAGCGTGCCATTTGGTTGTCTAATTTTTCCTGGCGGGCGATAGCGAGCCTGCAATTTTAGAAGGAACCGGCCTTTGGCTGGGACATTGTTCTACCTTAAAATGTACAAA